>JABFPB010000722.1:0-32704 GCA_022817645.1 Ceratoteleas bidentatus
TATACTATTATTTATTATTTACTATTATTTATCATTTACTATATATATATGTATATAGTAAATGTCTACATGTAACTCTACATGTAGAGTTACTTGTGACTCCATAAGTGACCCTACATGTAAATCTATATGTAACCCTACATGTACTCTACATATATCCCCACATATGACCGTACATGTGACTCTATATGTGACTTACCATGTGTCTTTATATGTGATCTTACATGTTATTCTACATGTAACCCAACATGTGAATCTACATGTAATCCCAAATATGACCCTACAGGTGACCTCATATGTGATCCTACATGTGACCTCACATGTGACCCTACATGTAAACCTACATGTGACCCCAATGTGACCCTACACGTAATCCCACATGTTAACACACATATTACCGCACATATGGAGTCACATGTGACTGCACATATGGAGTATATTTGATCTCATATACGGAGTCACGTGTGATCTCATATGGAATTTCCCGATGATAATGATACTTAAAGATTAATGTTGCCAGTACTGGGTTAGTGATCTTTCGGGAGGCAGAGCAGCAAAAAAAAGAAACGAAAACAAACTAAGTATGCAATAATTTTATTCGAAAATAATCATTGGGAAATATATTAATTAAAAAAAATGTTGAATAAGTTAGTCTTCTTCAAATAAAGCTTCACCCCCGTTGAAAAGAAATTCTTCTTCTTTCTTAGGCTCATTTCGGCAATAATTATTTAAAATTTATGTTTCTTTTTGCGAAAAACTATAAATATTCGTAATTAACATAAATGTATATATAATTAGCTAATATCTGCTATAAATTAAAGTGCTTGAAAATAATATTTGTTTGATATATTTTATTAAATTTATTATTGGGGGGTTGGAGCGCGTAGCGCTCAGGGGGGCGATGCCCTAGTTAATACTATAAATATTTGTTTTGGTGATTTTTATCAATATGTAACACATATTTACGGTTTTCAGTTATTGTTTCCACTTATAACTTACAAAATCTGCCACGACAGGTCGATTTTCTTGGCGCTGCGATACGTACTGGTCAGGCCTATTAGCACTTTTTGTTTCAATTACGTTCGTTTACGACATATTTTTTTCAAAGCGAAATGACATCACAAAGCAAATTGTGCCGGAACTTCCTTAATTCCCCGTCGATACTATTTCGTCAATCAAATGGTGTAATGCTGCATTCAATTTCCCGTTTATTTGTTTACAGACGATAACCGTAGTAAAGCATTTAAAACAACGTTTACGGCTCCAGTGACCGCGTTCTATCAATACTCGCGGTGCTTTGAAGATACCTTGCAATTAATTTGCATTTATTATCTCTGCGCTTTTATTATCTCAGTTTCCAGCTTCCGCCGCATTTTTTATACGCGCGCCGAACTTTTGTGTCGTCAAAGCGGGATGTTCAAGAACCGCGCTTTATTAAAAAAAACAATGGGGAGAAACAATGGAAGCGCTTTATCTTATGGCGCTTCAGCTGTCACGACCTTCCGTATCTTTTATCACCGCGGCCTTATCACACATGCTCCTGAGAGACTATTTCCGGGAATATATTCATTCACAAATTGCATTTAGTTATCGCGGTGCGCGCACAGAGTTTGGTGGCGATAAATTTTATGGTGCATGTGTTGCAATCATTTAAAAGGACTGGGACTTTGTTTTATAAACGCTGGCTTATTTTATTGCCCGCAATGTGCGATTGTGTAATACTATTCCGATCGAATGCGGTTGAATGCAATTCAACTGACGAGGTGGAAATGAACATTTTGTCTTCAGAATTTGCCCTGAGGTACGAAATGCCTCGAGTTTGAAAAATGGAGTGAAATGAAAGAATGACGTTATTGAAACAATTTTATTTATGAGGATAAACTGACAAACATCGAATTAGTTATGACAACCAGGAAAAGTGGAAAAGACAACTTCAATTTTTTTATCCCAATAACCACAAAAATAGCTATATTCAGTGAGTTAAAGTAGTTACATCAACCATGAAAATGGTAATATCAAGTATTAAAATAGTTCATCAGTTATAAAAAATAATATTTGTACAGTCCACTTTTTATAATTTATCTAATCACTTTTTATGGTGGCAGTAACAAAAGTTTCTCTGATTGAATTTTATGATTGACGTCTAATTAACCACTTAGGCCTTAAATTTTAAGGTAATATTCAAGTTCTGCTGCCATGGAGTTAGTGTCTTTATTAATATAAAATATATGAATAATCATTTCATCATAAATCGACCATAGATAGATGCTGTAATTCTGGGAAGAATATGACTGGCAGAATACTCATTATTAAACATTGTGATTTATTAGTCGGCTGTATTCTCCGAAAATTGCAGAATCTCGTTATGGTCGATTTATGATGAAGCGATTATTCATATTCTTTTAATAGGAAAAACACTAACTCTGTGGCAGCATACTTGGATTACCACCTTAATGATTGGGAATTCTTCTATGGGAACTTTTCTATGACTGTACTACAAATTTACAGACTATTATAATTTCACTTTTGGTTTTTGTTGCAGCAATTTTAATTCTACAATTTCTAACACTGTTGATTTAAATATTTTTTTATAATAAAGCAAGCGATGAATAATTTATAATTACATAACATTTCTATAATTGTTATAGACTTTTTTGATTAGTTAATAATTATTTATAACGACTAAAACAGTATTTTTCAATTAAACAGTTATTCACAAAATCTCGATAATTGAGAAAGATGTACGTTCAAACTTGTTATATCATCGCTAAGCAAATGGCGTTTCTCATTTAGATGCTAGATCGTATTACAGGAAACAAAATGAACCGGGGTTTCGAATTCCCAATACTTGAACTCCAGGAACAGATACTCATTTGGAACAACAAATATCCCCTTACGTTAATAGCGTTTAATGAAAATGAACGTCTTTTTAAATAAAAATTTCAAGCACAGAATAAATGACTTTTTACATGGTTTAGATGGATCGAAATCCATTTGTTGAAATGTTGAAAAATCGCGACGTTGCTGATAACGACGTAAAAGTACAATGCATTTTAAGTGTACTTAACATGCGATAATGCTTAAAAGTGCACAGCTGATAAAATTGAAACACATAAACACGCGCCGACAAGGATAGAAAATCCGAGAGAATCAGCGCTTGCGAAGGCGGCTATGCGTGGGCCGAACGGCTCAATAATGCTTTGCGTCGAAAAAGCGTAGGTTGACGAGTAAGGCTTCAAAACCGTAGAAAAATTCTTGTTACATTTTTGGTTCTAGCTACAATATGCCCAAATTTGCAAAACAGTTTACTTTTAATAATTAAATTAAATGTTAATGTTGAGTATTCGAGATTCTTTAACAAGTGTTAGTTTAAAATATTTATATTTTAACAATATTCAATAAAATCGAGGAAATAAAATTATGTAGTCAAATACTACATAAATATAACTATTGCAAAGAAAGTAGTACCCGAATTTATAAAATTGTTATGAATTTGTCAAATTCCATTTTATTAAAAGTTATATAAACAGACTTTTAATAAATCAAGAGCTTTAATATTTATAAATAGAATAATGTTTTGTAGATTCAAAGATTATTTAATATGCAACAGCACAAACTAGCAGAAAAAATATAAGCCAAATATTTAAGCCAATTTTAATTAAACATTTTATAAATATATATAAATGACTTACAATTTGAACAAAAAATGCTTCTAAGTTTCTAAAAATTATTTTCATCAAAAAAGTTGATTGCATGAATGTGCAAGGATAAGATAGGTAATCGATAAATAAATGTTACCAAAGTAATACATTTCTCCTTTTATTAAGTTTTGTAACAAAAGCTTACAATTAATTTACAGTTTACGTTGCGGGATCGTCGACTTTAGTTGTTCTTGTGTAAATCAATTGTGAATGGTGTTTGACAACCTGTTTAATCAGGCCCTTCTGTTGCAATTCCAGTAAGGCACGTCTTGCCAGAGATCCTCTGATTTTGAGACGCTCAGACACAATGGATGGAGTTATGAGTTTGTACAGAGGAACTTCCTTGTACAATTTGTCATAAGTGCCTTTGTCAAACAAGACTGCGTTGTTAAGCTTATCCCTTACTTTTCCTTTGGACCACTTCTGCAATACACAAAAAAGTTGGAAATTATTATCTGTACTCTGGAAAACTCATTTCACAAAGTGTTGCTATTTATGATCAGACTCATTAAATCAGTTTTGTACACTCACAGTGTTCATGAATAAAAGCTTCATCATAAATGCTTTAAAGTACCTGGCAAAAGTTTTGTTGATATTTTATGTTTTGCTCGATGCAGTATGTATACATATTCAACTTTTAACGACGATTTTAATAAAATGAAGTTATAATTTAATTTTGTTTAAATCAAATAATACATTTTCGGTATAAATAAAGACAATGTTGAAAGAAAATTTAATTTATGAGGGAATATTATTTAGGAATAATTATTAATTTGCCAAAAATATTATTTGTTTAATATTAATTAATTTAAAAAATATTAATAATTAATTGCTTCTTGTAAATTAAACGTTTTTATAATTAAATTATTTATAATTTGGAACAACAGATGATTACTGAAATTCACGTTTCATGAAGTATAAATCATATATATGTATGACAATATAACCTCAAATATGCTAATGTGAAAAAACACATTTAAAATTTCAATATATGTAAAAATTGTTTCATTGAAATATTTACAATATTTATTTAATTCCTCTTACCAAAGAAACAACACGAATTACAATTAAATAGCAGAGATAAATCTCAAATACCACATCAAACGAACATGCGGTCGATCAATATGTTCTTTTTTTCACCACTTAC
This sequence comes from Ceratoteleas bidentatus, assembly GCA_022817645.1. Lineage (NCBI taxonomy): Eukaryota > Metazoa > Arthropoda > Insecta > Hymenoptera > Scelionidae > Ceratoteleas > Ceratoteleas bidentatus. Next base: position 4,849 of record JABFPB010000722.1, read on the forward strand.
TTTTGCGAGATGCAATTCACAGTAAATATTTTAAACATATATGTTTTGAGTTTAATTAATAAAATGAATGCTTGCCTTCTTTTTAGCTTTTCCGCCACTTCCTCCTTCCTTCTTCTTCACAGACTTTTGTGGCTGCTTGGCCGATCCCTTCGAATCTTTCTTCGGTGGCTGTAAAGATAATTTTCATATAATTTCACATTTTTCGCTGAAATTAAGTAGTATAACATTCACTGCACCTTTTGAAGTAAATATTATGAAAAGAAGCAGAAATGTATTAATTTTTGAAACTTACCATCGCGCTGTTCTCGACAGAGCGTGTCACGTGTAGACCCGCTGTAGAAGTGTAAGAGAAACGCAAAAGGAAGCGACAGCCATATTTCAGCTTCCGCGAGAGCACTGGTGGCGCTTCAGGAAACTAATGAAAGTGGCGCCATTTTCAAATCGATAAGGCGACACTTTGCTTTTAATGTGAGTTTACTATGGAATAACATTTTATGAAAATTAAAATAATAACTGATGTTTGAAACATTAATAATAAAATGTTGATTAAATGATACTTTTTCTTCTACAATATTAGTACTACCTGCTTATTATTAATATTTATTTTTTGTTGAAATATTGGTAGCTTTTAAATGGATGTACTTTTTAACTCACATTTCTTTTCGACATACGTATACTATATGTATATATGTGAAATTATTATTTTTAACATACATTTTTACAGATTATTGAGTTACTTCAGCATATTTTTAATAAGATAAAACATTTTTTTAAATGCTGGGTTAGGACATTATTTAACCCTAATTTCAATTAATATTTGAAGATTCCTATACTTTTATAATAACACTAGTAAAAACTGATCGATATGGTTTTTTTTAAGGGGACCGTTTGGTAAAATGGCTAGAATCTGAACTATTCGAGCGATTTTTATGAAATTTGTTTTGCAAAGACCAATCAATGGATAGAAAATTTTGGCAATTTTGGTAAATTTTGGAAGAATGTGGTTCACTGGCTGGTTTCTGCTCGAATACGCCAAAAATGTCACAAGTGAATGTACCTTTATGCTTTCATTTTACCGTCTCTTTCTTACCTGGCGCTTCATATAACGTAAAAAAATGACAGCTGTACAGCCGATATGTTTAAGTCATATGTACAAAGCCTAAATTTAAAGCATGTTTTGCGCTGATTTTCGCGCCAACGTCAACGTTCAATTATTGATATTTCATTATAATCTCCGCAGTAAAATAATAATACAATCAAATAAGATTTCTCATAACTGAAAATCATCTAATTTTGACGAGTTAAGACAACCGAAAATACTCGCAAAAGTCAGGTACATTTATGTTTAGAGGTTAATTTTCTTGACAAGTGATATAAACAGTTCCCAATGTTTACATTTATGTTCCTTTCTCTAATTTACTCTTTATATAATTTTAACGCCCAAATCTATGGTATCATACAGTAATAAATAAAAAATTTATAACACGTTGAATAGTTAAATCAAACTAACAGACTTTCAGATCAGATTCCTGTTTTCTTCTTTATCACATTTGGACATTTAGCAATTATTGTTTATATTTTGAATATTTGTATATTGGGCAATTTTCATATACTTTCCACTTGAAAAATTCCATTACAGCTAGGCCTATTTGTATCTATGCAGTTTTTTTTTCAAAATCTGTATATAAAAGTTGTATAGGGTTTTTGAGACCCATATGCAAATTCATTTTATTTGTTTCTATTAGAATTTTTTACCCACGCTTCTTTCTTTAATAAAAAGAACATGTTGAAGAGTTAATTAAAACCACCATACTTTCAGATCAATGTCAACATTCTGAAGAATGATTATAAAACTGTCAAAAGTCATACACTGCTCCTCTGAGCACCCTTCTTATCCAGCTTCTAATCTCCTGGAATACCACTCCGACAAAACCTGGAGATGTGCCAAACCTGGCGAAATGTTGACAACGGTGATCTTTCAAATGGCAGAGCCTTCCACCATAACTGGCCTAGACATAGGAAACTATCGCTCCTGTGTTGTCATCGTAGATGCCTCTACCTCCACAGAACCTGACAAATGGGTTCCCATAGTGAACCACCAATTCCTCACAAATGATGAAGCGGCGAACAACAAATTTCGCGACCAAGTACAAATATTTACAAAAAAGGAGCTCAACCCAGCCACCCTCAGTGTGAAATTTGACAGAATCAAGGTCACCTGTATGCAGTCATCAAATCCTAGAGAGTTGTTTGGCTTAACATTCATAACGTTCAAAACCGAAGTTATGGTTGATCTGGGATTAGATGTGTTTGGCAGATTCAAGATGAAAGAGGAAGCTTCAACGTCCGTGGACAGTTTCAAGGAAAAGTATTTAAAAATGATGGAAAGTAAGCCGAGCAATTATAAAGAAGAGCTGAAAAATAAAGTGAAGGAGTCGGCTTCAGAGAAGTTCGCTAAGAGACAAGAAGAGGACAGGCCACCACCAAAACGACCTTTGCTGCAAAAGCTGGAGGAGGGAAAAGCGGATGAGGTTTTCGACAAAGGTTCTACGTCCAAAACTGATCTGAATTCCAGCAGTTCTAGTAAAAAGCCTAACAGTAATGTAAAATTCACACCTTTCGGCGATGTTGTTCCAAAGAAGGAATCTGCCAGCAATGGAGTTTCCAGTCCATCAACGCCGAAAAATAATGCAGTTCCCAAGAAGCACAGTTTGGATGTGGACAATGGAGTTTCCAGTCCGTCGACGTCGAAAAATAACGCAGTTCCCAAGAAGCACAGTTTGGATGTGGATGATGAAAAAGTGGTTAAGAAATTACGGTGTTCAGACTGCGAGGAGTGTGAGGATAAACTGTGCAAGAATTGTGGGCAGCTGTACCCTGAAAAGAAGGGAAAAATGAGGGAGGAGAAAAAGAATGCTACAGAAAGTAGAAAACAGAAGAAGGAGTTTAGCAAGTTGTTTGAAGGAATCTCGTTTTCGTTGAGCGGATACGTTAACCCTCAAAGAGATGCCATCAGGAAGAAGGCTTTGAAGATGGGAGCAAAGTACATTGCTGATCCGAATACAACTAATAATAAATGTACACATTTGGTGTGTGCGTTTAAAAATACTCCGAAATATCAGCAGTTGAAGAATTGCTCGAAAATTGTATCGCATACGTTTATTGAGGAATGTTTCGATAAGAAAATGAGGTAGACTTAAAATTTCACCAACAGAACATTATGATTTTTAAATATGTTACAGCGCAGAAAAATGTCTGAAAACATCGACATTTTTCTGAAATCAGAAATGTTTAGTAATTTTGTGAAATGCTTCATGCAAGTAATTATGTTTTAGGTTTCCTTGGCGGCGATTTGCACTGGATAAAAGTGATAAAAACCAACCAGAAAGTGAAGAAGAAATAGAGGCGAGTTCTGCAGACCCTTATGAAATGGACACTGAAGATTCCGATTACTAAATGTTGTGAAACGAAACCTTCGCAATGTTTTTTGTCAGTGAAATGTTTGTCGCTGAAACCTTCTTTTGTTGTCAATCATTTTTACCAAATAAAAATAATTTTCCTAGATATGTTTTTGTTATTTCAAAATCTGACTTTAAGAGTCACCACCTTCAGAGTAAACAAAGTTGTCAATCGACTATGTCACTACATCATTTACCCAAAAAATTGTAAAACCCACAGAAAAATCACAAAAAAACTTGAAAAATTTGAAAACAATGTCACGTGGTAGGTACGGTTACCGCTCTCTGCCAAAATGGCGGATGTTTTGAACCTGTGATACGCAGTAGGACTACGAATCTGAACTGTCATTCAATGCTGGGAAATAAGTGACCAAACATGTCTACTACTCACGATTTTGGATTTGAGCTATTAAACCGGCTTTACGGAGAACAAGTGACCAAAAAAGAAGATGTGTTAATTCTGTTTTTGCACTGGTATCTGATAAAGAATGGTTTTAAATGCATCGGTCTCGGCGATTCTGTAAGTGTCAATGTTCCTGATCTGTTCTTTTAATGCACTAATGCACAATTTAAATTGTACAATTATATTGACAATATCTAACAAGTTATATTGAGACCGTCATTTTTTCATAGAAAATCGCACAATAAATGTTGATCTGGTGACATAACCTTAAATTATGTTTTGTTTTTGCATAATTGGAAAACATTGCAAAATATTATACAATTCATTGGTATACGAAAATAGATGTTGTTTAGAAGAAATGGATTGTTTGAGAAAATGCTGAATCAAATTCATTTATATGTTGCAGAGAACTGTCAACCCAGAAGAAGTTGGAAGTGAGTTATTACCCGAACAATGGAACCAAGATTCTTCGTATAAATTTCGTTATTTGAAAGAAAATAAGCTTTACATAGTTCTTGGTGTAAAATCAGATGCTGATCTATTGATCAGTTTCATGGTAAGATTGTTTGAAATAAATCTATGATAGAAATGTAATATAGATTATTTTATTACTTTTCTAGTAGGATAGGGTACGAAATTAAATATGAATTTTTGTTTTGTTTTTGTTTAATCTCACATTTTATACATATATTTTCAGTAGGTTTTCTGTGCAAAAATATATTCTATGTGCATACAATCTATAATGATTATAGAATAGGAAATTAATAGGAAAAGAATTTTATTTTTACAGAAAGTTGATGGTATTTCTTCATCAAGCATTATGTTATCGCCAGAAACCATTGTCAAAGAACTACATGGAACTTTAGAAACATTAATACCAAACTACCCAGAAACTCTGCACAAAATAAAAACCGAGTTACTAGATCCAGTTTATAATGGGGTCTCCAAGACCATGTCTACACAGACATCATCCTCTGTTCGAAATAGGCCGGATGATGACTCAGGCGATCCATTACGGGTACCGACGGTTAGACCGGTTTACCGAGATGATCCACGGTAAATTCTGCATCAAATCAGACGAGTTCAGTAGTTGACTCAACGGATTTGATGCATCCAATTATTCCTGCACTTATAGATAAAAATGTATCGGTTACAGATACTGCCTCAGTTTAACTATCAAGATGTACATGATTTTCGGGATCTTAACTTTTGAAAAAAGAAAGTTGTTAAAAATTGAATAAAGAAAGTTTTAATAGGATGAAGATCGTATAATCCAGGTTCACATATACAATGTTACGAGTAAAATTGTTAACTGTAAAACAATACAATATGATTTCATATTACCCACTGACCATAGAAGCACACATTTTGATTATTATTAATCAATGAGTGTGTATCGTTATAGTAATTTCGAGTTTTTCTGCTTCAGTTTTGTGCCACACCGACCTGAAATTGGGGTAGGAAGAGATGACTTGGATCCTTTGGGAGTAATGGGTGGAAGGGGTATGATTTTTGATCCTTTGGGAGGAAGACGTATCAACCCGGCTGGATCATTGCCAGGCATTCCTCCGTACGTTTATTAAGTATAATAAATAAATGTATTTAGTATATTTTATGCACTAAATATATTTAAAACATAGAAAGGTCAGGGAAAAGTCAGAATTTTATTGAAAAGCAACAAAATTGTGAAATATTTATTTGTCGTCAAAAGAAATTTTTTTCACCAAAAATTCAAAATTAAACGATTAAACATTATATCATAATGTCAGTTGCATCTAGACTTTTCAACTATCCTTATTTGAGGTACAATTATTATTTAAAAAACACATTTTCACAGAGGAGCAGTGCCACCTGGAGCTAGGTTTGATCCGTTTGAGCCACCCCGTGAACGTTTTCCAGCTCCAAGACGTAACCCGGATTCTGATCACTTCCCTCCACCTGGTTATGATGACATGTTCATGTAAGCTCAAAGGCTGACATTCCTTGCGTTTAAATTACTTCAGTCAGGTTTAAACATTGAATGAGATAACATTAAAGCCACAACAAAAATGATTATGTAACTCAATAATCTGTTCACTATAATAAACTATTTCGTATCATAGCATTTATGCCTTTTTTTGTAGACAAATACCTGTAACACCAAATACGTTTGTCTCTGACAACCTGAAGTTGTAGATAAACATAACTTGTTATAATTATTTTATTATACTCCACATTTTGTAAAACAATATTCATTATTAAAATAGGTCAATTCATTTTCTGACGAGTATGACTTAATTACAAATCCCTTTCAAAGATCCATCAAAGTTTTATTTTCTAACGTCAAAATAAATTATATTCAGAGCATTGTACACATCGAGTAAACTGTTTTACGTTATTACAACGTATAATGGTTTGACTTACTGATACAAACAAAAGGTGGCCTTGTCACCCATTTGGGGCCCAAATGAAACAGTCAACGGAAAGAATATTTGTGTGTGATTTCATCTAACACTAAGGTTCTTCAAGGTTTTGGCTTTTTTACTTGTTCATTTATTATTAAATTGATTGACATCGAATGTTCGTAGACGCTTAGAATTTGTCAAACGAGACATGGCGAAGAGAAAGTATAACATACGAAACGATTCCAAATTCCTTTCTTTTCAGCACAACTAAAACAAATTATATCACAGACCAGCATTATAGTTCTGATTGCGGTACTACACAATTACAGCGATTAAGGCGTTACCGTTCGCGATCTCAACGCAATTGTTCTTTCGCTTGGCTCAAGTACACAGTAGCTTTCTGCCGTTAAATTATTTCGATTGCACAAAATTGGCGAATGGAATTTTGTGATCCAAGGACATTTATAGTATCGTACGAGGCTGACCAAACAGTCATCACCACGACTGCGTCGAATCAAATGTGTCACAGATCAATGGTACACGAATAATCATGCGTTGATATATTATAGGGGATCCAAATTCTGTACTACCCACACCCCAAATTTATGACAGTTTACTGGATAATTAGGGGTTATTTCCCACAAATAAGTAGATTTATTGCAGAACGTTATTGTCTATAAGTAAATTTCTTCATTAGGTACCTGTTTAGTTATGCCAAATAATTTCTTAATTTGAGCCGACTAGGTCATTATTCATTTTAAATAAAGAATGTATTTACTACAAAGAAATTACATATTTAGGATAATTAATTTTTTTGCAGATACAAAATTTTGATAGTTCTGATAGAGATCTTTAGACTCGAGTATTTTTTATTAACTGTCAATGTCAATTAGATATCGAACGCTCTTACAATTGTCATTTCATTTCTTTTATTGTGACTAATGCAATACACGTACTAAATTGAAATTATGACAATCGGGAATTTCGACCTCCTGATATAAAAATAAAATCAGTACTTTAGCGCTCATTATAATATTTTAACAAAAGTGTGACGGCGCAGACATGACAAGATGGCCGATTGGTCGGCCAACACTGAACTGACTTGACGCGCCAAGAAAAGGGTCGTTTATCAAAAAATAGTTGTTTTGCGATGATCGCGGACAGATCGCGAATCGAGGAAGCAATAATAAACGTGCGCATATGTATAAAAGTGGAAACTCGTCTGAAAAAAGTTGGGAATATTTATATGTACATGTAAAATTCAAAGAGCCTGCGGCAGGGGGCGCGGGGTTCACCCGCAAGTCCTCTTCCCTGGGACATTTTGTACGACTTGAGTGAGAGTATTTTGGGGTAACTTGGCTTTTCCTAAAGGCCGGTCAATTCCAGTTGAAAACTTGTGACATTAACACGATAAAAAAAGAAACAAAAAACATGATAAAGAAAAATGAAAGAGTACTGGAACACAGAAACCGGGGAGACAGTAAATGCATGAAAACCGACGATTTGTCGCGGTGGAATAAAAAAAATTGGCAAATCCGGGACTCCCACGTGGACCCGGGCCCTCTGCCACAACCACGACTCAATTTGCGTACAAGCAAAACAAGGCAATTACAAAATACAGTTACGTCGTATGCAATCGTAGAGTTAATCAAACTAACGCATGTTAAGCTACAGGGTTATATTCATAATTGAATCCACGGATCCAAGCGAGATATCGTATCTTTATTAGTGTCCCTCGTCCCATCCTCTGATAAAAAATATTGCAGGTTCTTTTGTTTGGGCTTTTACTAGATTGAACGTGTACAAAAAACGAGCGAGTGTCCGAATCAAGTTTCACGTTGCATCTGCGATCTGGATGAATTTACTTTTGCTATTAAGAAACGCTTGCTTTCTGTTTAGTGTTTCTGTCGTAGGGGCAGAGCGACGATTTCGCAAGTCAATTGCAAGCTTGTTTGCTTCGCTAACGAAATCACGACTGATTTTCAAAAGGAGCGTTTTAAGTCAAGAGCGGCTGGGGAGTGCAATTGACAGGAAACGTGTCTCTGCCTTAGACAGTATTGTACATTGAACGCAACGGCATATTTATTTATTTGCTTAAGCGAGTTTCTCGTGGGCCATTTTGCATATACTCTGCATGAGTTGAGTTTGATTGTACAATTGTGGTTTTAGTCAAAACTGTTTCAAAAAGTCAACCGTTTGAATGCATATGAAATGCTATTACAACACTTAATGCTCTCAGTTCAGAATGGCAATTTGTTGGAATAAGAAGGCACCGGATAGAGATGTTAATGCAGAATTGTTGTCCTACATATCTGCAAACCATCCCAAAATGACATTTTGAGAGATACAATATAAAATCATTTAACAACTTTTTTTACTGTTATTTACTTCAGTTTTTAGTACATTTAAAGTGTTTTAATATGTTTCGATTAATTCTAAATTGTTTTAAACTGTTCTATGACTGTTTAGTGTATCTCAAAATGTTCTTAATTGCTGGGATGGAAACCTCCACGAAGCACATGGTTTTTTAGATAATTGGATCCCTACGATGTAACAATTGGGTTCATATTACTTCTCGGATTCCTTCTACCATTTCAAAACACAGTCAAATGGAAGGCAACAAGGAATCAGATAATACTATGTATTCCTTGCTTTTTGCAGCTTTTAGTAGCTGAAACTACTATTAGTATCAGACTAGCTGAGCTAAAGTACTGAAGTTGTTAAAAGACAAAGTCGACAACACCGAAAAAGTACCACAAATGACACCAAGAGATATTGAACACACAATCTGAGGTCGAACAATTCCATTTAGACAACCAACATGCGTAGAGAGCTAAAAATGTACCATTTTCCCTCTGAGTAGGCAGAGATTGATGTGTTGTGTCCATTTGTTTGTGTAAATTGAAATTAAATGTAGAAATTTGTACTGCGATACTTTATTCATAACTTGTTTTCTTTCCACTGAAAATTTTACTTCGAATATCTCATAATACAATTTTGTATAAAAGTAAAAAATGTCTTAAAGTCGATTTATAAAAAAATATAACATATCAGATATTGAACATATTGAAGTTTCAATTAAATCGAATTGTAATATCGCATTTAATAATAATATGCAAAGTAAATGTAAATGAATAATTATAGTCGTAGATAACTGAATTATTGACATTTACAACTCGTGCGTACGTTTTTATGCGAGTATATGCGGCGACCCGAGAAACCTCCTTTAAACATCAGATTTTATCTTTTATCGTCAGTTTAAGTCAGTATTTATATCGATTACTTTTAATACATTCAAATTCTACTACAAATGTGACTAAAGTTTTACAATTTAAACTGTATAGCCATCGAAGTTCTAATTTTGATTATATCATATTTCGTAATTTCACTTAAACAAATACCACATTTAAACAAACAATAAAGTACAACGACGCGCGCACCTGGATGACAGTGATTCTTCAAATTTACCGTCGAATCATCGCATTACAAACGAAAACGAACAGTCGAAAAATAAAACTACAACCATTTTCAATCGCACAGAAAAAACTCAACTTTGTTCACGAGATTAAGCGGTAAATTCTTCGAAAACTTTCTCCTCGGTGCGCCTTTAAAGAGGCATCGAAAGCAAGTTCGAAATTGATCCATTAACGAATGGTCCGCGCGCTTTTGTCCTTCGAAACTTAAACGAAACGACTGATTCGAAACAAGAAGAACGAAATTGAAGCCAAACGATATTTGCCTTCGACCATTCGTCGTGTAAAAGTCACGTGTACAAAACCGCTACATATCAAAACTTGGCATTTGTAAATCGATAAAAAATAGTCACAACGAGCGTTCAGGTAGATTCATTTCGGATCGGCAGATGAGCGAAGGAAATTTTGCGTTCATATGTATTGGGAGATTCGTGTTATCCAACGTAACTATTTTGAACACATTAGAGTGTGGCGCGCACGCAGCGCTCACTGGCAATTACACAACTGCATCCATCCACGCATTGTCCCGAAGTGCTGGGCCGCATGTAAACTCCTACTAATTTGATATTAAAAATCGATAAGTTAAAATAGAATACATAGACTCCTATCCGATTTAACGAAAACAAATGATGATTTTATAAAAAAATACTATACAAATTCGTTTTGATCCATAAAAAAACTCAAACAAGTCAATAGTGGTGTTCAACATTTTTGTTAATTGGGTGCAGTAGTCAAAACTTCTGTCTGTCAATATTTTGCCGAATTTGGCTAGAAATTGCGAAATGTTTTACAGCCAAAAAGATCAAATGTTTGTTCCTTTTATACGTAACTCGGCCATTTTGACAAAATCCTGCACTTCCTGTATAATTTCGGGGATTGTCGGATAAACCTGTCGCTTTTTGTTGTAAATTGTTACAGTTGCAATTTAAGCAATTAAAGAAAAGGTTCAGATCGTTCTTATATTCCTTGTTACTGGGATTATTATGAGATAGGAGTTTACATAACTTTCTCGGAGTTTACAGATTTCTGGTAGGAGTTTACAAACTCCCACAAATTGAAAGCAGCAGTCGAAAGTATTGAGACAATTTTGCAGTATCGAACGACAAGAAATTGATGGCGCGTCCAATTCGCGCGCAATTACCAATGAACTGCATTGTTCAAAACGATATATATACCGGATATATATATCCATACATAGACCTGGTGTGAGATTACCTTATTCTCTTAACGATGTTGCGTGCCACTGAAAATGCAATTTCCCATTGACTTGCGAGTAGATCTCATGGTTCATTAGACAATCAAAAATGTAATTAATGCAGGAACCAATTAATCGTTCACTAATCCAATACCAACACGGATTAACAACAAAAGGTAACGAAAAAAACGCAAATCAATTAAAAATAATGACGATCATTATTTTTATTGCAAATAATGTCTTTCATTGTGTATAATCTGTATATTTACATAGTAATTTAGACAAAGTCGATTGCACGAATAGGTGTAAAAACAGCGCGGTAAATAGAAATCGAAATAAGCGTTCGCGGAAAAAGAAGCGGCTTGCGCGTCTAAACGAAAACGCTGTTACAAACGAAAGCGCAAAACGATCCACTTTTGCTCGCGTACAAAATTCATTATAATTTTACGGTCGGCAACGGTCCGCGCATTATTTACAACATTATGCGGATAACATCGATGAGATTTGCGGAAACGCGGGCGTCGCTTGGGAGGCGGTGAGGTGTACACTCGACCGTTGTTTTCGCTCGATGGTGTGCTGGAATTTCGTTCAGTGGGACTCAAGTCGATATGAGGAGAGTGGCAGCCCTGGTTGCATTTTCATTGACAAGCCTGCTCGTTAGAAAAAAAGTCGTGCGCGAAGCTGTCACTTTTCGTCAAACTTGTTAACCTTAGACAATTAAGTATACCGATCAGTACAAATAATCGTGGTAGTTCATCGGTTATTCGTTTTACTGCACGCAGCATGAATTCTTCTGTCCATTCTTGAATTTTAGCCGATTTTTGGGACGATACTTTTCCAGATAAGCAAGCTGCTTTGCATTTATTGCTCCCCGTCTTTTTCTGAAAAAGAAACGTTGAAATTATTTTTTATTATTTTTCCAGTAATGTTATTTTGTGATTTGGAAAATGTATCACCTGATTTATTAAATCTAGAAAATTAATTAAATAGATTGCATTTTTCAAAATTTGTATGTTAATAATTTACAGAATTTAGCTGTTTATTTCAAATGTAAAACTGGTGAGAATCATGAGAAGTTAAATCTGACAAATAAACATTTCCATCGAATGCTGTACTGAAGTTAATATTTTATCAATATAAAACTTTAATACAAAATACGTTTATTTATTACTTCATGTGTGAATTGATTGCAATTCATTAAAATAAATGTCAAAGTAATGTGATTTTATTAGAAAAGAAATGTGGTATGTGCAGATCAATGTCAATTAATGTCTCACAAAGATGAGGAACATTTATCATTGATTAAGAAAGATGTGACTTGTTAATAAAGTTAGACTATCATACCATTTCCGGTATTTTTATGATTACCGTTTGAGTGGAAGACAAACATTGTGATTAACGTTACATAATAAAGTATTTAGGGAACAAATGTATGGTTCTATTCTATTACAGTGTGGAATAGAATAGAATAAAAAGTATGCCACACTGAATAGACTATTTTGGACATGTATTGTATACTTTAAAGAGACACTTACTCTCTAATCAGAGTGACGGCATCTTCGTACTTGAGGCCTAATTCAATTAAAGCGAGAGCAACGAGCACTGGTGCCCTGCCTAGACCAGCAACGCAGTGCACCGCGACACAACCATCCGGCGTCTCTCTGAACCGATTTCGCAGCAATTCAAACCATTCATCGACAACCTAATAACAGACAAACGATTCGTATAACCATCGAATATTCTAAGCTGAAAATATTGTTTTTATCAAAAATGCACTTAATTCGTATCCAAACAAATCCCATTTTTGACTTGAAATTGTACATATAAAAAACTGCCAAACTTCCAATTTAAAGTGAAGGAAATTTATAATAAAATTACAGTAAATACGGATTATTACAATATATACGATATAATATTAAATACATACTGGAAAGTATTATTATTAGACCGTAAATTTCCAATATTTTATATATTTTTCCAGTATATCTAATGTTATACTAAATAAACTGTAATTTTATTCTTATCACTAAAAATCTTCAGAAACTTGCACGAGAACCACAAATGTTTCATTCTATTTCCTAAAGTGAGTTTTATATTTCTAGTTTACAAGTCAGATTTAATTGCTCAATGAAATGAGTCTTTTATGATTTTAGATTCAAATTTTCGATAAAAAATATAATCTCTTTTGTTGATTGTGATCTGAAGGCTGTTAATAAGAGTTTCTAGTTCTACTGTAATTTTCCACTTTTACTGTATTAAAAAAATCTCAGTATATTTAATGTAAACCCCAGTATAGAGTATTAACAAGAATTGAACCGACTTCTGTCGTGCAAATGGTTCACTTGAGATGGGACGCGATTAAACCCCGCTAAGCAGATTCAATTTCAAGTCGGCCAAGGGAAATGTTTGCTTGAAAAATTGAAGGTAAATCGCACCTCGTTCGGAGGAAAAGTGCCGTCGTCGTAAACCAAGTCTATAACATTGATGCCTTCGTCTTTAAGTTCCTCTATTTTATATGTCGGCTCGCAAACTCGAACTACCTCTTTAACATTGTGCTTTTTCAGTTCCTGTAAAAAAACAAACGATTATTAGTCATCTTCATAGCAGACAACAGCTATTGGTACCCAATCCTCACAAACACCATTCCTAACACTTTATCATACAAAGTGGCTAGAATAGTTATTTGTCTTATCAGCATAGAAATTAATTAAACAAACTAAAAAGTGCCGTAAAGGGATTAATCGAAAATCGATGAAAAACCGATTACGTGAAAACAATTTTAATTTCATATTTTAATATTTGAAGAGATTTAGTTCAATGTAATTTCCGTGGATTTAAAATCGATAAGAAAATAGTTTATGCAGTTTCAAACTTTACACTGAAATATCTAAAATATTTTTTTTTTTTTAGATATTTCAGTGTTTTTGGAAAATAGCAATTTTGCGCTCCCTCTGCCTTTGCATACATCGCTGTGAACTCACTTGAATAAAATTCGAAATGGTTTGATCGTTTGGTCGATCGGTGATGAGGAACTTCATGTTTTTGTATTCGATTTGGGCTGGGGCCGGTCTGATGTCCTTCACCCTCATGTTGCTCATTTCCTTCGAAACCGCAGGAGATGAACCAACCACTTGCTTCCTCGGCTGCTCGTTGCCTTCGGATTGACGGTCGAGAAAATTCGAAAACGGACACTCCCTCGCTACGAAACGATCCAAATGAAAAGGCTAACGGCGCTCCGCGTTAGATTGTCCACCTGTTCGTCGGGCAACCGCGCGGGCCACGAGCAACGCAGGCTGAATTCATAAACTTAGCCCATAGAAATCAGTCAGTCTTACTAATTATTTCCTTTACGTCGATAAGCTATTTCGAGAAGATTAATTATTTTTATGCAGAGGACAGAACGACGGGTTTACATGTAGAACCTGGTGAGGTTTTGGGGAACGCGAACGTTACTTCAAGGACGAGAACTACGTTACATTAGGCGTTGTTGATATGCGCTTGATTCCACACGGAATTTTTGACTAATCGGAAGATTATCTGAAAAAGAAAAGGACATGTGTGAGAAACGGCTGAGTTTCATGGGTGGGATTTAATTTCGAAGAGATCGAGAGATGTATCGAGCGGTTCATTGATTTACATCTTTTTATGGGTTGATGTTATTGATAATTTATACTGCTTTTATTAGTAGTTTCCTGGAAGTGGTATAGTATTTATGAGGACGCAAACTAATTAAGCTGAAATTGAAGGCAAAGTTTAATTGTTGTACACATTTTGAAGAGCCACTCAAACTTAGGCCGCTTGTAATTAAGGAGTCTAAAGTGGCAAAGAATAATTAACACTTCCAATTAATTCAGGAAATTTGTTTATTCCGCAAGAATCGTAAAAAGTACGCAACTTCTTTATCATTGAAGAATTTATGTTCAATAAGAGGGGAAAAAGCTCCTTGGTTAATAATTCATTATAAAGTTATTATGTATTGTTTGAAGCATTATCTAGTTGAGAATTGGTTTATGGTCGATTGCAAACATTAATTCGATGTTTAAGAAGATCAATTAAATAGAACGTTGTTTTTCAACTTAAAATAATGGCCTTTAAGAAAATTAGAAGGTCTCGCATCTTACCACTTGTTTATAGTAAACAATGTTTATCTACCAACCAACCAACCATTAATTACAATGAATAAATTAAGAAATGAAAATTAATCTTAACTGAACCAAACTATCTCTCGATATAAAATCCTCTTCGCTGGTAAAAAAATCCATCACAATCCATTAAATCCAAATGACTAATTAAATCATAAAGTATTACATGGACACTAAAAATATTACCAAACAAATGAAGCACAAATTGCAATTGTCTCTAAATTTTATACTTTAATTAGAATATTATTTTTAGCTTTTCCGTTTTAGAACAATACAATACTTCTCTAAATTTCCACAATGTTCTCTCTATCAAATCTCAATGAAACTGAGTAAACAACAATCAACAAACTCAAGTCTTCGACTTATTTAGACCAAAATGTAAATACGCTATAATAAGATTTAATGGATTCCTTTACCCCAAACTTCTCTTGCCAAAACCACCAAAATACATTACCTATTTGGCACTGGGTGCTCCAAAAAGGTGCGCTCGGTAATTACAATGCCAACATACGTCGTTTATGTGAAAGAACAATTAACCGTATCTAATAAATTCTCCTATTATTTGCGTGTTGACTAGCTGATGTGATTCGTGGCTTATGTCTCTCGGAGTGTAGCTGTGTGAATGTGGTCCTGCCGATGTCTACGTGTCGGTGTGCGTGTGTGTGAGTGTGATGTGTGTGTGTGTGGGTGTGTGTGTGTCGGTCGCAGATAGTGGATCTAATGTTTGTCGTGACTTCTCCGCGAGAGAATCTTCCTCCTTCGTTCTTTTTGCTCCACTTCGCTCCTCACTTTGACGTGTATTCCCACTGATTTCGAACGAGCGGACGTGTCTCTCTATTTGTGTTGAGCTTGACAGTACTCTGCGCTATCCAGCTGAAACTCCATGTATGTGAGGATGCGCTCGACAGGAAACTGTAACAGAACAACAAAATTTCTTATTGGCCACTGTTTAATTTAATTTAACTAGAAAAGTTGTAAGATTTTATAAAAGATTTGGAAATTTCTGGAAAACTCCCATTTTTTAGCTTTTCAGAGTTTTTTTTAGAGATTTCTAGAACTTTAAACATGATCATTTTTCCTTATAGTTCAATGATATGACGTGTGATATTAGAATGAACAAATTTCTGATTCAATCCTATGAGTTCTAACGAGAGTTATAATCAGATTTCATCAGAATTAATGGATTTTTTTAATGAGGGTGGGTTTTTGCATATACGTTGAGCGTCGTCGCGTGCCGGTACGGCGACGCGATTTGGCAATAATCTCGAATAGAGCGCAATTAGTCGTCGCTAATAATACCCGAAAGGCGCGATATCTGCGTTCGAGTTTACTCGGTAGGACAATTGCGATATGTTGACAAACCCATTTAGGAATCTGCGTGCCAAGTCGCAGTGAGTTTTGCCAATTTTTCTACACGTGCTCATAGTATTTTCCAATTTTATCCTGTTAGGTAGGGGAGTAATTGGAACACTGACCATGCTTTACGAGAGTGAGTGTTTTTAATTGGAAAAGAGATTGGAAAAGGGATTAGAGGGAGGGGTGGCGACAGAAGGAAAAATGGCATTTAGGTGCTGTTACGTTTGTTGTCGAATTGGCGATTTTATTTTAAGTGCAGCGAGCAGATTCATAATTTATACTATCTAGAAAAATAATATCTAGATGAGCTATCTAGAGAGTATAATTTAGAGAAAGTTATTTTGAGAGGGACAAGTGGAAAGTTACTTTAGTTTTAGTCATCCAGTAACTTTCCATGTTTACTAATATTCAGCAAATTGTAAAGGGTAACAAATATTTGTTAATGTTTGTTGGAGTAGAATTTTGGTCGAGGCAAGTATTCGGTTCACGTTGTTCGATACGTTAAGGTAATTCGAAAAGTGGGAAAATAAACGGAGATCGAGTTTTTGATAAAAGGGAATTCCTCGAATTGTGAGAGTAAATCTTATCAATTGTCTTAAGAGAAGTTTGGGTCCAATTAAGGACAAATTAGCACCTGCTCTAAATGAACACATCATGCGATATCTTCTAATTAAATTTATTAATTTAATACTAAACATTGCTAGACAGATTGCTTTCGACCAAGTCTTGCCAAACTATTACTCAAACTAAACTTTACTCTAAACTATATTTCATATTTATGCAGTATATTTCTTGTACAAAACAATTTGTCAAAAATACTGATATCCCTTCCGACATAAGTGTATGACTATGTTTCAAAAGTGGAAACTGGAACAATGAGGATGGAATTTATTGCAGTATCAGTATTCTGAATGTAAATCTTCCGATATAAATATATGATGAACAGCATCACATGAAAATGTCTCCAACAAAACTTTTTGCGGACATTCTATTCTAACCAAAACAGTGGCTTTTGCGTTTGCAGCCGTTTCGGTGAATTATTTGTCCACGATCAAAGTTCGACAGGCAAAAGTTGCGAACGACAGATACTTGTCTGTTTGCCAAGAGAAGAAACAGCTGATTCTCGAGAGTCCACTTCCGGCATTGCGGGTGCATTGCATATACACCGCAATGTCTAGGTTAATAGAACATACAAATTTTACTGAAGTTTAACATTGTCAACGAACACCCAAAGTGATTAAATTTCCTATTTCTTTTCTCTCTATTTTTAAATATATTTCTCTCTAATTTAACACAATTATATACGATATTCTTATACAATTTAATTA
The DNA here is from genome assembly GCA_022817645.1 of Ceratoteleas bidentatus. NCBI lineage: Eukaryota > Metazoa > Arthropoda > Insecta > Hymenoptera > Scelionidae > Ceratoteleas > Ceratoteleas bidentatus. The sequence goes on from JABFPB010000722.1 coordinate 22,588, forward strand.
CTCATATGAGGAAAAGTGTGTTCATAAATATCGAACCTCGTTTCTCAAACAGAAACCACTTTTTACGATTCAAAGAACTCTATTTTACAAAATCTGCATTAATGTTCGTTTTGAATTAACTTTGTGGACCTAAATAGTTTACTGAATACCAACAAAAAAAAAAATAGAGTCGCACCTCTAAGCAGCAATACAATGCGTTATATATACTAGTCTAGTGTAGACTATGCACGGGAAAAAAGTTAGTCAAGGTTAAATAAAAATTTACCTAAACTGATGAACTTTTTACATGAATTAGATACATTTTTACTTATCCCTTAAGTTAACTTTTTTCCATCTGTACTTCGGAAACTATTCTTTACGTTAACATTTGTTTAATGTTTTAGTTACACCGCACTCTCTTTCGTCACACCAAAACTCCATTTACTGACGTTCGTGAACCCAACAAACAACGCAACTGCCCGTCGAAACATTTCGCCGTTTTCACCCCTAAACCCACTCCCTGACATTTAACTCAACTTGTTGTTTCCACGTGCGAAAATAGCGTCGCACTCGCGGGTTAAATATTAAAGCGCTCATTATTATTCCGACCGGCTTTCTCCGCGGCGAAAATACCCCCGTTCGGCTGATTGACAATTAAAATCGAATTTGCCCGTCGCACCGGCTGGTTCATTGTCTCCCGATTTATTCTTGAAACCCGAATCGATATCGTGTCATTCGATTAGTCACTCCGCGTACCACTCAACGCCCGAACTGTGTTTTTTCTTCCGAGCACGTGATAGGATGATACTTTTTTTCGAAAAAAAAAAAAAGAAAAAAATTGATCGAATGTCTATGTTTCACTCGCCTTGCGGTTACTCGCAGAGTCGGACGCAATTAGCGACGATTTCGCGGCGAAACACGGCAGCACATTTACATAACAGCCGCCGCGCTGCTGCACATTCGTGCGTCTTTGGCGCCGTCCTATGACTGACTGTCTTGTACGAGAATAACCGAATTTATTGGCAATCGCGCTTTCTCACTCGCAACTGACGCAACTTGTCCAAACGCAAACTCGGTTCGTGATCTCAGGAGATGCGGACGCGCTGTTTTTTGCGCGTGTTTTGTTTTTCGCTACGCCGAACGACCGATCTTGATCGTCTCGGCGCTATTTGTCAGGCATTGTTGTCGCGGATTAAGGAGAGACTGAGGTGAAGATTCTGCTGCATGACCGAAGGGTCAGACAAATCTGAGACGAGGCAGGTATGCTTGGAGGGAAAGGAATTTCGTGACTTAAAACATTTTTTCCAAATCATCTTTCAAAGAAATTCATAAACGGCAAAAGCGAGTTTTTTTTGGGGGGGGGGGAAGGTTTTGCTACACGGAAATATTTTTTCTTAAAAATGCCGTTTTTATTAATGCTGTTTTTTTATTATTGCGTTTTTATTATGCCGTTAAAACCAGGTGACTGATTTCGTTAATCGTCATTAAGAAAGTGATTGTTTGCATTTTAAAATGCCCAAATGATAATTTGATAAGATTAAAAAATATTTGATACACGTTTAGAAATATATTTTTGAACAGAATAGAATTATCCTTCCAAATGAAAGTTAAATTCCTTTGAACTATTTCGAAAAAATATTTTTCATTGAATTTGTATTCTTTTTTATTCTTTTTTTTTAATATTTTTGATACACGTAGTTTCTTTTAAACCATAATTTTTAGATTATAAATAAATGCTAAATACAAGATAAATATCCATTTTAATTCAAATATATCTTAACAAAAAATATGGTAAGTTTCCAGTTAAATGAAATGGAAACTAACTGACAATGTCTATTTTAAATAATTGTTACGTAATATAATATCATCATTATTTAAATGTACTTATAAAGTACACTTTAGTAAATAGCTTCTCGTACATTTTAAATTGGATAAAAATAAATTCTTGTTTTGGTGGAAAAGATCTTCTTTTTCGTTAAAAAATGAGTTTTTCATTCATACATTGATTTGTACTAACAACGGTAATTTTTCTTCCAAATAAAAATGCTTTGAAAAAAAAGTTCTTGTTAAAAAAGATGGATTTTTAAATAAAATCAGGCATATCTAAGAATGTAAGAGGAAAAAACAATTTTTCCTTTACAGTCCGTTTATTATTTCTAAAATTATTTTAATAAATCGCAATGACACGCAGTCGAAGATTTTTCAAGTAATTAGTTGAAAAAACTGCATCTCCAAAACTAGGATTCGAACCCCAGTCCTTCCATTTAGAAGTCGGTGAATATAACCTCTTAGCCAAAGTCGTCATTAGTCCGTTTATTATACACAATACATAAACGGACATTAAAGGAATGCATATTTAGCCAAATATATCGCCATGGACGACGAATTTACGTTTTTTTGAAATTTTTTGAAAAGGGTTGGGAATAAAAAACATTGCTATGTAATTAAATTCCTTTTCCCCATGTATACTAACATTGTATCAGATTTTTTCTGACCTTTTGGTCGTGCAGCTGAATTTTCACCTCAGCCTCCCCTTAAAACTAAATGCACTTATTAAAAACTAAGTAATAGACGAATGTCTATTACTTAGTTTTTTTTGTGCGAATGTAAACGCAGTCACGATGTAAAAGGTTTGAAACAGCTAAGAACTCTTTGGAGGTTTTTAATATGTAACGCGTGGCGGTGGTAATACAATTTCTGAATATCAAGTACGGTGGTAAATGGGATGAAAGTTTGTGTGCGCGATTGAAGCAATTTCCGGGTGATTTCAAAAGTGACGATGCCGCGTTTCTTCGCGAATGTCGCAACTGAGCAATTGACCCGAAATTTTGAAAGGAGTTTGTATAAACGCTGATATTGTTATCTGGTTGATCTCTGTTTGCAAATATATGCAACTGTGGATAAGTGTGGAGAGCCATAAAAGTCGTCGTTGGAAAATAATACCGTAGCCATTCGAATTGCCGGATGGAGTAATAAAGATGTGATTTGTACCACTTTTTTACTTTGATTACAGTTCGAGATCGTTGATTATTGCATTAACAAATAGAAGTTTGCCGATTAATAGTATATTATGACTTTCGAACAAAGTGGATAGTTCTAAACATCCACTTGTCGTATTGCAATACAAATTCATGTTTCATTAGCAATCAACTTTTCGATGTCGTGTAACTTGGCTCTGAAAATTGACACATGAATATAAGATTGAGAAATATAGGTACGAGAAAGATTGCACATATCTAAAACGCACCAAAATGTTTTTGGAATGACAAACTACGTAGTGATCAAAGTGATTGTTCTTTCAAAATAGATTTTTCTTATAATATATTTACTTAGTTGTATACGTTTTTAAGTAGCTATATTACTTAAGATATATTAAACGTGGAATTTATTTTCGTTTGTTATTGGAAAAATAAAATTCTTATCGATTTAATGGAATATAATTACTCACATCTTCGTGTTAAAAGCATGTTAGAGACATTCAATTTCAAAATAAAGACTTTGATATTAGTTCCTGAGTTTGTATTGTTAATAATAGGTATAAGATTTATCAGAAGATAAACGTTTATACTGTTGTCATAGCGTTTGCGGTAGTCTTCGATAAATGACAGATTTCAGAGTTGATAATGACTAATTGATAACAAACCTGCTTCTTAATTAATACGATTATATCAGTTAACGAGTTACTTGTTGTTATTATCTGTTAATTTGGTAAATTATATCTATAAATATACGTATACGTCTAGATAATGTTCCAAGAAATTTGGCTTCGAATTTGATACCATTTGTACATTTAACCACCTCCTATTCACAATTTCTCATAATTTATTATATTTTCCCACCTTTAAGGTGAATGGCATTTTTTCGATTTTATAATAAATAACTGATTGAGTGAACTCGATGTATAGTTGCACTAACAATATTTTATTTCAAATTAATTTATTAATTAATTCTTTTGAAATAAAACAACTGTCATGTTAAGTCAACTGTCAAATGTTAAGTCAAAACGTTATAACTTTTTTAGAAGCTCTATACTGCATCAATAGTTTACATAATTTTTTCATAATATTTTCAACATGTAATAAAATTTCAAGGAATTCTCATTACACTCGTATGAGATGGAACATAGACAAAAAATAAATAAGACTATTATCTGTAACGAATCTTTATCAACGTTCAAGTTGCAACTCAATATTCTTTCACCGAAATCCGCAGCTCGAGGCGCCAGTTGATGCAACTAAAACCGTCGCATCAGCACATGTATGAAGATTTGGTATCTAAAAATGCGTAGCTAGCATCACATTATTCGCGAAAAAAGTGTAAGATTCTATTTTATCTACCGGTAAATCGGCTCTCCCCGAGTAATTTGGCAAGAAATTGAATAGAGGCCTAAAAGCCTTTGGAGAACTTGGCGAGCTTGATTGACCATGTAACTCGATCATAGGCAAGAAATTACAAAATTTAATAAGAATACGATACTTGTATAGTTAGTAAGTAAAGCTTGTGTAACGTGATAATGTTTATTAGTAAACCTACATGGAACTGTCACTCTTAAAACGGTCAAAACAATTTTAGAAATAATTTGAAATTTTATTTAATAAATATAATAGCAAACTAGAATAATTTTCTAGTAAAAGGTGAAAATTCGCATAGTTATGCAACTTGTAAGTTACGCAAAAAAGGAATAGACTTTTTTAATAGCCTGACAGAAAGCAAACACTTCGACTATTTAGTAATTTTACGAAATTAAATAACCATATTAATAATATAAAAACGCGATAGTAAATCTTATACATTTGTTATATATTTTACATATTTTACATACCTGTACACTATATCTTGGAAAATGAAATATAATTAAATTATAATGTTTAAATAACATTAACGCTATATATTATTTAAACTGAAAATCTATTCATTTTATCTTTGTAATATAATTACAATAAACCTAATTTGTAAAGTCTAAATAGAAGGCATGAAATAAATTTACGACTAAGTTTTATATCACCGAATGGTTCGTTTCTCATTTTCGCGTTGATTCAATGAGTTAATTTGAATGATTCAGTTTGAATAACAGTTGGCGATGGCGCGTCATCAGAGTTACGTCATTTTTGCAATGATGGAGTCCGTTGGCGTACGTACAAACACATGGTAACACTATCAATCCTTCATTGGCCGCAGCTCATATATACATGCGTTATCGTAAGAAGTGACGTCCCGCATGACGTAGGAAAACTGTTGCTGATTCGGAAATTGTGATCAGCATTCACGGTAGATACGACACGTGCAACAATTTCATGCGTCCGCCTCATTGTTTTCACTGTAACACATACCGCAAAGGCTTCTTTCTTTGAGACTCCGGCGAAACCAAGAAAGATTTTATTAGCAGCAACAAACGGGGTGACGTTCGCTTACAAATATTTTGTGCACACAATTAAGTTCATAACGATGTCTTGTTTCACTTTAAAGACAAGCATTCGGTTTTGAATAATATCTCTTCGATTAATGTTGACGATACAACTAATTACCTTGACGACCGACTATTTTTGGTGCAAACGTTCGGAATACTGGATGTTATGCAACTTTGGTTGATTAACAAGTTTTACATAGATTAATTAAAGCGGGGAACACTTTTTCATAATGATATTTGCTGTAATGGTTTGAGAGCTGGTATTAAATTTGCTTTTGAAGTGTTTTTAGTGTTACATTATACGTTGTGTACTTGAGATTAATCGTTATTATTATTTAGATTATCAGTACACACTTTGTCTATCGAATAAAAATAGAAAATAACGTTCTTCCTAGTGTGTTGATTATTTTTCGTTATTAAAAAATTGTCGCAACAGTAAATATGTATTTCCATCAATGCAAAAATAGAATCCATTATACTTGAATAATTTTAACTTTTCTTTGTGCCTTTATTATTCTATTATTGTTTAACTTCTTTTTTTTAAGCTGCGACGTCATTTGCGACAAAAATACCACTCCACAATAATTTCTAAAACTTAATTGTGCCATTAATTTATTTGCCCGTGATAATTCCCGAATAACCGGCATTCTCAGAATAATACCATCATTTAAGCAACGCGCAGAAGAAGCGCCACTTGTCGTTGCCAAGATCTACTTTTTCCAAACAGAAACGCCATCCCACTTTCGCACGCGCGTATTTCGCACTCCCAAAATCGTCTTTCGCTATTGACAGTGAGCCACGAGTATTTATAACCCTGAAACCTTATTCGAACCGTCTCTCTTTCGCCGGCGTACTGTCCGTCACCCATCAAACCCAATTGTTTACACATTTGCATTTATTAATACAAACGAAAATATGCGCGCAACCCTAAAATAAGTGACATTTGTCTTATTTTGCTTGGGAACACGATGTTGCTTCAAAAATAGCGGAGCTTTCACACTTTTGTAAGCTTACGCCGTTAAAAAATTTGCAGGGCAAAAAGACGGTCTTAAGGTGATGCTTCTATTGACTTCAGTTGTGTTTAAAGACGTGTAAGCAAAATGTTTAAACAAAGATTAAAATTAATCCCGGAATTACCTAAAAATAAATTATCATTTCAATAATTTAGTAATATTTTGTTTGGCGCCCTAAACATCCGACTCTTCACGTGTACTACGAAAACGCAATATATAAAATATCTCCAAAAATGTATTAAGGAAAAGAAATTGATTGAATCATTACATTTTTTGATAAATGTTGGACGTCTTGACGAATTTCCATCGAAACTGTTAAAATTTGTTAAAAATTGAGAATTAAGTTTCTGAATTCTGAATACAAATTTTTTAAAATAAAGTAAAAACAAATAGTGACCTTCAAAAATGAAAGAAAACAGGATTAAATACTAAATAATTGCAATAATGAAACAGGAAACCGGAAGACCTTTTTCGACGGATCGGTGTTTGCGGAAATATGTTTTTTGTCGTAAACAAATAACACTGCGTGAAAACTGTTTATTACGAGAAAACCAGGGTAAACCTCGGTGTCATTTGACGTAATTGAACAACGATAGAAAAAGATAGAACAGTATTTAATATGACTCAGCATTCCTCCTATCAATACCCGAATAATGGAAAACTACAATTGACACACACATGAATGGTTATCAATTTAACTCAAAATTGCTTTTCAATCTAAATTAAAATGAATTTCGTTCAATGCCAAAGTACGATTCATCGAACAAGCGAGTCTTGAATCAGGTTGAATCGTATGTAATCGTGAATTATTTGTATGCAATTGAAAATTTACATTTATATTTTCTATACAAATGCATTTTCATTGTTTTTATCAAACACATTTTTAAGCAGCCAAAATTCATTTCTTCTCATTTCCGATTCACTTCAGATTAGCCCATTCGTTAAAGTGCAAAACTGATGGCTTGAACTTCCAAAGTTCAAAGCTCAGTTAGCACATTTTTTTTTCAATCCATCTCGATATTTTATTTGAGCATCGTAGAGTTTCTATCGTTTACAATCGCAATAAATCGATTCCCAAATTGAAATAGAAATGTAATTCAAAATCAGCCATCATGTTTAATCGTTTTTTATTTACTGGGGGCTGTATAAATCGGCGACTGGTCGTGCTTAGTCGCGACGGTCGCGGCCACGCTTCGCGTTCGTGATCTTCGCAGCTTCAAAGTCAGGGACAACGGTTAACAACAGTTAAACCTGTTTCAGTCAGGCGATTTTCAGTCCCGCGAACGTAGGACGGCGGCTCGGCTCGGCGATCGCAGCGACACCACGCTCGCGCCGATATTTTGACAGCTTGTGTTTGACAGAGCGGGACGCGCGGCAACTGCGCTCGAGACTCGCCACTTTTTCGAGTTGGAGCGCAAAAGTCAGACTTCGCCGTAGTTCTGACGAATTCGCCAAGTTCAACGCGCGACAAACGCTTCTCGAATCTGGGCCAGCGCTAGAAATCTGTATATAAATAGCACAATGTCGAGACGACAACTCCCACTCCGTGAAACGACGACATTCAGGGCCGTATTCAGCCATTTTTCGACGCATTCATCAAGTTAGAGTACTCGGTTAATGCAACTTTCTATGTGGTTATTCGGAATGAAGTTGAATAATTTTTTTGAAAGGTATTAAGTAAGAGAATGTTTACTGGTTGCAGTATGGTGTGGTTTTGAAATGGATTAACTCTATTTCAAATTTAACAATTTTACTGTAAAAGTTAAAAATGTTATTATAAAATTACTGTGAATTTGTAAAATTTTACAAGTTCATTTTTTAACTTAATAGCCATCGGGCTTGTTTTATTAATTTCTCTATACAGTTTATTGCGAGATTAAATGCTAATTTATGTTATTTTTTGTTCTTTGGTCAAGCAAAGGAATAAGCAATAGTTAATCAAAACTCAGAGTAAAAGAAATTTAAAATGTAAAATATTAAAATTTAGAATTTAGTCGGAATATGTTTAAGGAGGTTGGGGCATGATGTTTTAGTTTTAAATGAGCAGTGCGGTGCCGAGAGACAAAGTTTACAAACTAAATAATTATTGACAATAACATTTATCATTATAATTATTTAAATAACCTTAAATTTTAATGCTTCATATGTTATAAATTGCAATTTTAGCGAATTCATCGAGAGGATTTTTATCCGAATTTGAAAAAATTAAGCAAATTTGTTTCTTTACATAATATCCAAGTATTGCTACGTTCTTATCATGGAAACATTAAAATATGTTCATACAATGTTGATACAAAATAATAAAAAATGGGTGCGAACTAAAATAACGATCAGTATTTAATAAAAAAAATATATGTTATAGATACATTTACGAGGAATTTTTGGGCAAAGTTTGAACAAAATCGACTCACTAGTTCAAGAGAAATAAATTCAACAAATTCTACTCTTCATTTTATTTCTCTTGAACTAGCCAGTCGATTGTCTTCGAACTTTGCCAAAAAATTCCTTGTAAATGTATCTTCATCATACAATTTTCCCATCAAATTCTCATCGTTAATTTAGTTCACACCCCAACCTCCTTAAACAAATATGATTCTATCTTGCCTTTTCATAATATCACATATTTTTGTTTGGCTAATGTTTTAAATTGCAGCTTTCAATATTCTATTTCGTTTATTAATTCACTTATTTCTGGACAATATTCTGGACATTTTGTTGTTTTGCTTGGTTTTTTGTTCGAGGTTTAATTTTTGGGCTTTCATTCAACAAATTATACTCTCTTCATTTTATTTCTCTTGAACTAGCGAGTCGATTGTCTTCAAACTTTGCCAAACAATTCTCATGTTCGGCAGGTAGATGATTTATCTGATTTCTACGTTTCACAAACCAACTTGTGCTGATGGGGTAATTGAATTACCCCAATACAAGTCCCATTATAAACAATGGACGATTAATACTACTACAGTCTAAAATTTCGTGAAAAATCCCGCCCCCCACCTTGGCGATGGAAATCGTCTGCTGCTCCATCGCCTCGTGGATCGCCACCACGTCCTTCGGGTCCATCTTGTCAAATTCATCGATACAACAAATCCCATTATCCGCCAGCATCAGCGCCCCCGCCTCAATTACAAAATCCGCCGATTCCTCGTCCCGAACCACCGCTGCCGTCAAACCCGCGGCACTCGACGCCTTCCCCGAGGTGTAGATCGCCCGGGGCGTGATCTCCGCCACCTGCTTCAGGAACTGCGACTTGGCGGTGCTCGGGTCGCCGACGATGCAGCAGTTGATGTCGCCGCGGAGAGAGGTGCCCTCTATGGTGGTTTTTGGGACGCCGCCGAAGAGCATCAGGGCGATCCCGCGCTTCACCTCGTCGTTGCCGTGGATCGAGGGGAAGAGGCTCGAGGCGAGGTTGGCGTAGAGGTTTTTGTCGCGACTCATTTCGTAGATTCGGTTCCACTCGGTCTCGGACATTTGCTGCTTCATCAGCTCGGGGGTCACCTCCTCCATACCCATTTCGGTGCCACCGAACTGGGGGAGATATTTTTGTATAATAATAATAACAATAATTTATTTATTTATTTCATTACTAACAGGCAATCGCCTAATTTTACAAAAGTAGTATGTTTTGGCGTAATACAATAAAAAAAATTGGCATAATTTAAGATTCATTAACAATTTTCAAGAGAAGTCACATAATAGTGTCTTTTTAGCTAAGTTT
>JABFPB010000723.1:0-32704 GCA_022817645.1 Ceratoteleas bidentatus
TTGGCTAAAAAAACCGACGCTAGTTCATCGAAGATGGCGCTCGCGTAGTTCGAAAACAGCTGTTTGCTTAGCCTATTCTATCTCCCAACCGTCGATTTCCTGCTGCCCGTCGTATTTCGCAGGTTTCACCTCCTCGAAGAAAACACGCTGATAACCACTCACCCTACTTTTCGCCAGCTTTTTATTTTCCAGCGTGACAGCGGAAGTGCCGGCCTTGCGGTGCTCCACGCTGCTCAGGCAAGTGTCATGGCGCCGCGGCGGCACCGCCGGCTTGCGCAGCCCGTTCTCCCGGCAGGCCCGGCGCACCTCCGTGCTCCGCTCCAGGAGCTTGTCCTCGAGGTGCAGCGCGAGCCGAGCGATCCGCGGCGACGCGAACACCGCCTTGCCGGCCTGCACCTTGGCGCCACCGTCGCCCAGCGCCTTGTCCATCCGGATCTGCCGGAACTTCGGGTCGGACACGCGCCGGTTCTTGCACGGCGAGTTGAACACGCGACGCGAGTTGCGCCGCTGCAGTGGCGCCAAGCGGTTCTCGTCGTCCGAGTGATCCATCTTGCTGTCATCCGGCTCCTCGTTCTCGGGCACGACGTACAGCCGGATTTTGTACATTTTGGGGGGGCTTTTTCGAATTTTTTTCAATTTTTTTGTTTTTTTGGGGGTTAGGGTTGCTGCAATGAAAGGGTCGGTTCGGCATTTTCGGTTGTTGTGAAATGATGGTTGATTGGAGAGATTGGATTATTTTTATTAAAGTGGGACTATCATAAATCGAAAAATTACATATTTTTATAAAACTGACGTGTGTAGTACAATTTGCTACCATCTATCATCTGAAAAAGTAAGAAAAAGTAACGTTCACCGTCTAAAACCAGAGATATTGGATGTCGAAAATACATAGGCAGAATAGGATAACCTCAATTCAGTTGTCTATTAATTGAAGTATCTCGGAAAATAAATTACAGATTTTAAAGAAAAACTAAATTTATGTTTGTTTATTATTTTAACAACGGTAAGTTGCATAAAAATGCGAAGTCGCCGTCTAGTTTAAACAAAATAATTAAACATAACTCGGATCTAAAGGAAATGCGACAGCCCATTGGCCGAACGAGTACAGTCAAGTAGAAAAAAACAATTATATATCTCGGTGAAATTATTTAAAACGTTTGATATCGACAATTATAAGTTATTTTAATTATTATTCACCGAATACTGTATAGCTATCTATATTTTCACTATCATTAGCGAACGCAAGAAATAATTTATGTTTTGAACATGACTGTCACGATAGTCCCACCTTAAATTCCTTGAGGGTGAAATGTCTAGCTTGTTAGTAAACACTGCATCATTCGCAATTTTATAACAATAATTTCAGGCACGAAATTATAGATTCAAGCTTCGTTTGACGATTCATCATAATCTTAACACGCTCAGACAATTTTTGGTTGTTTCAACCAAAATACTTGGTTAAACCGACCACATTTTGTTAACTTAGTCAAATGTTTGATTGGTATTTCCAAATGTGTTTTTTTAATCTAACCAAATTGTTGGTATAGCTAAATACCATATAACAATAATATATTTATCTCAATAGGGGTTTTCTTTCTACAAACTGGTGAAATTACAAATACTTCCTCTATAGTCGTACAATTAAGTTCAGTGATTGCATACAATATAAATATAATAAAAATGAAGTGAAATAGACAAATGGAGAACTAATGGATAAATGGACTAGCCGACTGTCTCGGATTTCAAAAATAATAAAAGAAAAATTAAAAAAAAATAAATACCAACAAAATTGAAATATTAAAATTATTGCATACAATGGTACACTTTTTCCCTGTGCGGTTGATACGCTATTTCGATTTAGTTTTGATTAGATTGGTTTTGTAATATTGCACAATAAATAGGGGCGAGTATTGTGTAAATCAAGTTGGAACAGTGAAAATGACCTTGCTCTAGAGAACAGGAGGCCAAGCAAAACCATTTAACACATTCTACAAACATTTTCCGACACCAGTCGGCTATTCGCCAATCGTTCTGCAACATCGCAATGATGCAAAACTTTACGCAACTATTCTATATCTGTGGAATTTTCTTCGACCACCGAAATAATTCCGCAACATCATAAGAGCAAAAATCTACGGTGACTATTCGTCATTTCGGAAAATTTGTATTGTCTATGACCATTCCGCAAACAAGAATAGGGATTGTTCAGTAACTAAATCTATTTAATTTAAGCCGTAAAACATTAGTCGTGATGCTTTCTTATATTCGATTAAGATAATTCAAAGGTTCAAACTCAGTCTTCAAACTTTCAAATACAAACTTTTTGTACAAACAGGTCAATTTTAATTTTCATCACCTCAAAAGCAGCGAAAATATTTCTGCAGCAATGTCATATATACAATTTTTATATATATGCGATAACAATTGAGGTTTTCTATAGGCACAATTGTGGTAAAATCAAGAAACTAATCTTGTCATTAAGGTGATTCTTCAAGTTTGTAATACCAGAGTTAGTGTCTTGTGTATTTGTATTTAAATACTCAAATCTGAGTATTTTGTCCAACCCTGACAATAGGTTCGAGTACAAGAAAAGGTTTTTTGCCATATATTTAGATGAATGAAATTCACTTCAAAATTGAGTTTACTATAAAGCAAAAGGATTCCTGGAAATTGTAATGAAATTGTAATGAAATTCATACAATATTTGTGAAATTAAGAGAAAGTATGTCGAATAAGGGTACTTGACAGTTCAACACAGACTGACACGTATAATACAAATAAAAAAATGTTGAAGTATCGTAACGTTAAACTATTTAAGGACTATCAACAAAACAACCAAAACGTTTCGATTCAACTGTTTTATGAACATTCCATATCCATTAATACTTGTGAAAACGTTTACGGTCATCATAACTGTTTCCCTGTGCAGGCTTTTCAAACACGTCAAAAGTTAAAATAGTTATCTAGGTTTTACATTTAAATAAAATGAATCGGCAAAGAGCTTCTAGTTAATATTAAGTAGTCAGCATCTCATGGAAAATGTGATTGCAAAAGTTCGCCAATGAAGCTATAAATCCTTCTTTACTTCTTTTTCAGTGAAGTCAGTCGGTAGCGAATAATATTTCATAAAACCCAGTAGATTACGTTTGACTTTATTTATATATAAAAAAAGTGTTACAATACTCGTGCAAATTTAGTAATTTTGTTAATTGTAAACAACATCAATTTTATATGAATTTCGTCGGTCCATTGCGATCAGCTACCAGGTATCTTTATCCAAATTTATTTCTGCAAATATTTACTCCTAAGCCAACATTGTTACAACGCTGGCATATGTCTCGCCGACCTTGATAAACGACGTAACATCTTTTTGACGTTTTCAGGTAAGATAGTACCAACATTCAAACTTTAATTTTTATAAAAGCTCACCATCATCCCAAAAGCAATTTCTATAAATGTTATCAGAAAAATTAAGGTAGCCATCACAAAATTACTTATAAATACATTGAAATTGATACGGGTAGCAGAATTCCATCAGATAATGATATAATGATTTTGTGATGGTTATACTGGATTTCTGTTCCGCGTTGATAAATAATGTGAACAAAAACGCAATAAATAGTGCTCGTGCTCGTTCCGAAAAATGTCTGTTAGGACAGAGGCACTGTCGTCCTTGTTTTGCTAAGAAATAACACATCTCTTTGCAGCATACAAATCTTGATTTCCACATTGTTATAGTTTAGAAGAGCCTTAAAAAAATTGATACAAATATCCTCTAAGTAATAATTTAACCAGAAAGCACGTTACATTTATTACTTACAAAATGAGGAATCGCTCTTTGGAGCTATATTCACTTACATTGTCTAATAGCCTTTGAGAAGTCGTTCAAAACAAGTAATTTCTGTAAGGAGTTGTTCATAAAATACGTTCGCTTCAAGGAGGGAGAGGTCTTCGAAGACTGTGACAAAAGTCTATGTTCATAATTTGAACATTTCGCAAACAAGTTAGTCAATCACAAATCCTAACAGTAATGTATTCGACAATTCCGATCGCATACTGATACCGCTGTATCGGTTTTATGCCTATTTATTATTTTAAGATTAATATTTGTTTTCAAGTTGGTTCTATCCGTAGTAAATTATTTTCAACGGATTATCTCTGCATAGCGCTATAGACTGATTAAGAGTTAGATAGTTAGAAGAAGACGTGTTTGACATGATGAGCGCTTCAACTTCCGCTACTCAATTCGTAGATTGAACATCTCGCTCGAGTATTTTCAATTGAACAGTATTATGTATAAAATTACTTACATAACATACTGAGAGCTGAAAAATGTAATAAAATATTAAACAGAGTGGGAGGGGTAAAATTGTTGGCCTTTTTGTGAAAGTATTTTATAGACAACCCGTAACTAATAAACTCTTAGGTTTCTATAGACAGAATGTTTCAAAGGAAGGAATCCGAAAACTGCCTGTCATGTCGCTTTCAGCAATTTCATCTTAATGCAAAACCCCGAATATTTTACTTAATAAACATACGAAAAGAATATGTTCTGTGACATTCATTAGTCAGTAGTCGGATTACATCACGTGGCTGTCAGCACTAACGGCCAGCTTATGTTTATCGCAGAACGACTGTTGTACAATGTTTAGGAATACAAGGGTTACATTTCTTATATTACTAGGCTTGTGAATTTTTTTTTTTTTTTTTGAACAAAGACAATAAGAATTAATACATTATTATATTTGTTTGACATCGTCAAAAGTTATTCTTACTACTAATTACCATAGCTATCTGTTAAAGCGTCAAAACATAAAATGTGACGTTTCGTATGAAGATGAAAATACTATATTTATTAATAACAATGAATACATCAACTAATACATAACCCTCATCCTACTCCCTCACAATTTTTCTTTCCTTTACACCTCAACTTTCATCTCGAGCACCAAGGCCACATTCTCCATTATGCAATCATCCTATCCCCAATAATTCCCCAGACCGACCCTCCAAATTTATAAACCCCTGTCAAAACCAAAAACTTGAGCTCTCTCTCTCGCTCTTTCTCTCTCTCCCTGCAGGCTTCTCACCGACAACCCTCAGCCCTCGTTCTTCATCAAAAATGCCCCATTGTCCCAAAGCGACCCCGCCCTCCCCCCGACGCATTCAGTTCCCTCTTCCGCAACAACTTCAACACCATAATCAGCCATGGGGACATGAAAGCACACGGTCGCTGTTCCCGCTTGCCTGAAACTACGTAAGACTCGCTCGGCGAAACGGTCCACACTATGTGAGTCACGCTGCTTTTGCTGGCTATACCTTACGTCTCCAACAAGCCAAGGCAACACCGAGCGCCCTAACCCTGCGTGCACGTACTTACGTTTGTACTAGTGGTTGTACAGAATCGCCGGAGAAGAGGAACAAGCGGGTGCGAGCGAGCGAGATGGCGCGCGTGTCGGCCACCGTAGAACCGACAAAGAGCGTCAGGAACGCGGGAGGGGTGGTCACGGGAGGCAGGGGAGGGGGTTCAGAAGCGGGGGCGAGTGCACGGTCGGGTTGCTCGGGAAGGGTAGATGGGCTTCCCAGTGGTAGGGGCTCGCGAAAGGTGAAAGGTGGGGTGGCCGCTCGATACCACTGCGGCACGGCCAAAGTTGGAGCTATATGTATCTACATACCGGCGGCGCTCCACAGCTTTCTTCCTATGTCGCCTGCACTCCGTCGCCATCCCCGCTTCTTTTTTCGACGCTGCCGGCGCCCCGCGCAGCGCGCCCTCTCACTCGCACTGTCGAGCGAGAGACCGTTTTTCCACCCCCTCCTGCTCTCGTCCCCTGCCCCGCCCCCGCCCCTTTCATTTACCGTGCACCACGTTGGGTATGCATGTGATATATAGTTTTATGACCTATAGTCGCGCAATCCTTTGGCTCAAAGTGTGCATTGTTCTACCAGATATCGGTGTTATCGAGTTTTTTTAAACATGTGTCAAACCTCGGCGAGTGGCCGAATGAGGCCGGAACCGGATAATTATGTCCACTTATCGCAGCTCCTCGATGATGTCTCGTTTAATGTCCGACGAAATACCGAGCGCGCCACTTGAGTTGATTACCGGCTGCCAAAACGTTAGATGTACTACTTACATTTCGGGGGTTGATGAAACGGTCGATTGCGAGGGCGCGTTTTAGGAGCTTGGTGATATTGGATTGCGCGAAGAGGGGGTGGCTGGGGATATTCGAGGATTGGAGGTTGGGTGACGGTTTCTTGTTCGAGTGCAAAGGAAAAAAATAGTTGGAGTTTCCGCACAAAATAATGAGAGGCACGGGAATGGTGGGAAATGCAGTTATTCCGGGATTGTCGATGATAAATCCTTGATTGTGCATCTGACACGAATTTATCGAGTACTCGGAATGACCACATTTAAGCAAGTAAATAAGTTACCAGCCGAGATTAACTCGGCGTTTCATTTAGTGCGCGAGTTTTCGCTATTTCTTCGTGAGCAGAAACTTTCGGAGAATAAATTTGACAGTTAAAATATGCAACAGGAGTTTCTTGTTGACGAAAAAAAAAACAAAGATTCGACTCTGCGCGAATTGGCGTCGCTCGAGCGCGAATTAGCGATTCATCGACGAATTCGTCGTTTTAACAACGTTTTATTGTTTCCGTTAAGGAAAACGAACGCGATTGAAAGTAACCGAACTCTTTTCCGGCAAATTAGTCGGCGAGTAACCGAAACAAAGGCACGCCGTGCCGCAAGCGTCTGCGGAAATATGTGAAATGTAAAAATGCAACCGAAGCTTGGGGATCGTAGTCCTTTTTTCCCGCCACTTTTTGATCTTACTTTACAAGCAGCAGTATGAACGTGATTGAACGCAGGATTCCCCAACGAGTAGAGCTCACTTTTCAAAGCGGTTACCCTCCGACTGACGTGAAATATTCAGTCCGACACGGCGAAAGACGTCCTGCGAGAACGGACCTTTGCTCGGCGAAATCGAAAAAAAGTGTGCGGCGAGAGCGGAGTTGTTATATCGTGTATTGGCGAGCTATGCGAGCGCCATTTTCGAAACGGCTTGTTTAAGCGCGCGTCGATGGACACAAAGAAAATTCGATTTCAACCGGGGCCACTCTTTTGTCAATGATAATCAGCTGCTTAAATATTAATTGAATTCCCCCGCGTTCGCCAACGGGAAAAAGAAATTGCCTTATTCTACTCTCCCCCTCATCTCTTGAGTTTTTGCGACGGTTACCGTCCCGTTCGTTCGTTGCATTAGAATTCGCCAGGAACTATACCCCGGCAATATACACGCAGTGCAGATTTTAAGTTGGGTAAATTCGCAGCAAGACTGTTGTGCGTTTTGCCGTTATCGATCGGGCGGCGGGTTTCTCATCGCGCGGGGTGGGTGTGTACATTTTTTTTCAGTCCCATTTTCGGTGATGCAGCAAAATGCAACGCGCCATTTCGTGACTAACGAGCCACGCCGCTGTACGTTATGAGGCGCGAGGTAAATCGTTCGCATTCGTTTTTGATTCTTTTGTGCGTGTATAACTACTGTCTGTGCGCGCGAGCCGCTCGGATTGGCACAACAAAAGCGTCAGCCAAAGAAACGAGCGGTCACGAAGAAAACAAACAGCCCGGCGCAATTAACATAAAACGGCTGACGGAACGTCGCAAACTCGCTCCGCCCTGATCAGAAGCCGGGAAAACCTATATCGGGCGCTTTTTCTCCAACAATTAGGAGAGTGCGAAAATTGTTTTCCGCCGACGTGTTCTTTTCACTTGCGCGTAAAAAAGGTCTGTCCGATATTAGCCGAAAAAGTGCACGCCTCGTGAGGAATTGCGGTCCCCTTTTCGCCTGCCTTTGGGTATATTTAACGAGGCCGCCGAAAAGTGGATTTCATTTGTGTCGCGGCGTTTTTTCGCGACGGCTGGAGTGCATTTGCCGAGGTACTGAAAAGCATGTAAATCACTCGCAATTTCGACGCGTAAAAATCGCGATTTAAAGTATTCGAGAAATCATATGCGAATGGTCGAAAACGAGACTTTCTGATGCGTCGCGTGTACTTTGCCTGATTGCATGATAAATGTAAAAAACGCTCGTTTCGGGGGTCTCTCGTTAATCGCGGAGTTTTCTACATTCGAGACTGTTTAAAATAATTATTCCGTGGCTGTCATATCGAAGTTAACAATCCCGGGGGCGCGAAACTTCTGCCGAGTTCGCGACCGAAAACGCGGCGCACGAATTTTCTTAATTTCGTAATATATGCGCCGACGATGAACGGAATAGCAGCGCGACCTACTCGGCACAGTTTGTCAAGTTTAACATTTACAGATTACGAAGTTCCAAATTAGAATTTATACTGAATGCCGAATGCGTGCGCGCATTGTGCCGAGTCGCGAATTTCACGACGGGAAGCGCCCTTTTTTCATTCTCGAATCACAATGCCGCGATCTCGGTCGAAAGCGTAAGAGAAAGGCGATGCTTTTTAATAAGATAAAGCTGCGCAGTTTTTGCAGGCTCTGGGTTTTGTCGCGCCGTTTTTACAAGTGCGTTTTCCTCTTGGTAAAATTGTCTAAAGGTCGTAAAACGAAAAAAAACGCGACAAATGCAATTTTCGCGCAAAAATATTGCGAATTACAATATAATCAACAAAAAGGAATCGCATGCAGTTAATATAACGATCGCAGTAACAGCGTCGGTTTTCGCTGCTTACGACAGCAGTGACGGCTGCACTAGACGGAACTACAACAATTCAAGCAAGTTGCTCGAATTCGTCCGTCAAAAGGCACACTGAAGAACCGAAAACGTGACGTTCGCGGTCGCTATTTTTGCGTACCCGCCGTCTTGATACGTTTTGACTTGCATCGTCCTTTTTAAGGAGATTGTTACGCGAGGCCTCGAGTGTGCCGAGCTCGCTATGGTAAATGGACGTAAAGCACTTACGCGCGCTTCCTCGTCATGCGCACCCGTCAAACGAGGGGGAAAAAATAAAAAGAACGAGCCAAGGAGAGAAAAAGGGTCCTTTGCCGAGTGACGAAAATAGTTTCGCCTTTTCCGCCTAGCTCTCGGCTTTCGCCGAGACGAAAAATTCATTTGCCCAGAATAACACGGCCAAAGCGATTGCGCGGCTAAGTGGGGTCGCGGGGATTAGTTTTGTTCCATTTATTACTACGATTCCGCGCGGAGCGTAATTTGCGCGTGAAAAATCGCCCTTTGCGAGTTTGTAGCGTCAAACGCAATATATAAAAAAGTATGTAAAAATAATGGTATTTATGTTACGCCGGTCGCAAATACGCTGCAAACTTAAGTAACGGAAAGGGTGCGTTTACAGTTATTAGGAAATTGCGACATTCTTTTTCGAATCGGCTGGCAAGGTGTAGTTTGAATTTGCATTCCCTGAGTGTGCGCAAAAAGCATGTTGCGGCGTTTGCAAAAAAATTGTCGAACACGAAAAGAAACATGGCGTCGTTTGTTGCACAGATGGCGCGTTTTTCGGCAAAAAGCATCCGCTATGCATAAATTAGCGGGGGCGGTAAAAACGGAGGAATATTAATTTGTCGATTGCGACCCGAATTTCAGGACGCTCAAAAGCGCATTTTCCGTCGGCGAAAAAAACCCGCACCACCCAGTCGATACGGTCCTGACGCTCATGCCGAGATTTATGAATCACTTTTTGTCGGCGCGTGAATAACATTTCGCGAATTTGTTGGAGCTCGTCAAAACGTATAAATTGCGATCGAGCCGGATGATGACGACACGCTTAATGCCAGGAGAACACCGCTGACAGTCGAAAAGATTTTCAAGTCTGGGAGATTTGACGAAATTCAACGAGGGTGGAAGATGGATTGTCGTCCGTGGCAAAAAACGGCCGCCGGATTTGGCTTTCGACCGTACGCGACGATCGGTCGACAAATCGTTTGCGTAATTGTCGGTAATTTGTCTGGATCGCCCGGGTGCTTTCGCAACAACTTAATAATAGGCTAAGAACGAAACGAATTTTACGCAAAAAGGACGGACGAGCATATTAACCATTGCGGCACTCGAACTCATTCGAGTGAAATTGTTTATTACGTAATTGAATTGCAGCACGAGAATTTGTATTCCTGTGAAATGGGTTATTGAATTTTTCAATCTGTTTGTTACGACAAATTACTTTTTCTCGAAACGTAGTCTTTGTTTCGAAACACGCTCCGAGTCTTTTTCCTTTTATAGTAGTATCAGATAAATGTTTTAATAACAATTCCGCATTTTGTTTCCTATTCCATTTCGCAAAGTTATTGTCCCAATTATCCGAGCCTGAATCGACCTCTATCAAAAGGGATTCCTCATGTCACAAGAGGATTCCGACTGGGACACTCGGACCCCAGATAGAAGATCAATTTGACATATATCTAATATATGTATAATGTACGTATATTATATGTATTTATCTATTTTATGTATGAATGTCCGCCTAATATATGTGTAATATACATCTTGTTCTATCGGGGATAATTTAGAATGAGAATCTTTCAACTCTTTCATATTATTTTATCCGAAATCAAACACGTTAGGTATAATCATTCCTTTGCTAGAACCATTTGAAATAATGTACGTATATATATGTATGAATAGGACAATAGGTAGAGCCAATAAATTCAAATTCTGTTAATTGTGTATGTATTGCGTCACGCTCATTGGTTCCACAGGTCACGTGCTAGTGCCGTGTTCGAATAAACGCTCTGGTGCATGAATGGCGTAAACGACGCTTCTAGAGTAGGGATAACCTTACAATCAAAACAGAGTTAAATTACATGAAATGATTTTTTTTTAATCTGAGGGAAAGCACAACCTTGCGATTGTTCGACTAAATACAGAAACAATTCTTTTCGAAAAAGCTTAATAAAAAATTGTCGATGGTTAGTTAAAAGAAGCGCATGTTTGCTCAGCTTCTTGACATTAACCAATATTTAGATAGTCTTTCCATTTAAATTCACAAAATATCACTTTTAGCGAAATGACGAATTCAAACAGCGCTTCGTACATCAGCTCTTCGCTTTGAACATCACCTTAATTATTTCACTTACCAAATTCGCGTCGGAAAAACGTCGCAAATCCGGGATGACAAAAGCGGCTCTACTCATCGACACAAGAGCGCGCAAACTGACGTTTATTGGGAAATATTTTTCGTTCAATTTATGCGACGCGCAGCATCGTAAATCCCGCACCCCGCTCCATAATATAACTTCATTTGCGTTTGATAATCCGACAACGGGTGCGCGCACTGTCGCGCGCAACAACGTTATTGAATGGCCGAATCGCAAATTGCCGGTCGCGCGCTCGCGCCGAAAAACGCCCGCGAATAATTTAAACGCGGCTTATTTAGGCGCCCGGGACAATTCGATTACACGTTAGCCGGAGCTAATGACTCGTTGCCGGCGAGCGACTCGGCGATAATCCGTCCCGGGTTTCGCAAAAATGACGGATAAACGCAGACGTGCAAACACGCCGGCGCCGCGCCAAAGTCGGTTATTTATGTCGCAAATCCTGCGGATGGGAAGTTATTGTCGGCGCTATTGGGCGAAACGTGATATTTAAAACAAAACCGGGCGAAACCGGGGAGAAAAAACGCGAGCGACTCGCGCGTTAATAGAGATGTAACGCTTTTTTTGCTGACGAAAAAAATCGATCCCGACCGGCGTGGCTCGCGAAATTCAAATAACCATGCAAATGTTGCGGCAACACATTCTAATGTGCCGTCCGCGTTTGTTTATGTTCCATTTTGCGCTCAGCCGCTTTTTCCCCAGGTGAGAGCGCGCGGACGCATCGATCGTCGCGTAGCAATGACTCGCGAGATCAATACGGTTTGTCCGCGAAAAAAGATAAGTGCGGCGTGGAAAAGCGCGGAACGTATTGCCGTTTATTTATGCGCCGCACGGGATGCATTCCGCATACCAGCCCAAGGTTACGGCGTGCGTTTTTGTCTTTTTCGGTCCCTCCGGCTCTCGTCGCTTTCCCTCTTTTTTTCATGTCGCGTGAAAACGCAATTTCCCCGAAATTATTGCGGAAACCCGAGTTACGGGCATCGCGCATGTAAAAATATTCGGCGCAGACGTAAAACGGGTTAGTACGTGGCGGAACGCGCGTTACGTTTACGACGAAAGAAACAATAAAGAGCCGAGATTGACGCGGTTGGTTTTCCCGGGTAGTTTAACCCGTCGAATGTGTTTTGAAAGCCCATTCGTGGGGAGTTAATTTGCGACGCCTGTTTGGCCGCATTGTCAAAAGTCCTGGCGCAGAAAAAGCAGTCACCGATGATGCCGCCGATTTTTGTTATAATTATACACCCGGTGCGGACCCTTTTTCGGGGCAATTGGTGCGCGAGGTGGCGCGTGTTATCAGCGTTAATCGGTCGCGCGAAAAGACACCGGCGTTTTCATGAAAACAGCATGTCCACGGACAAGTTGGCGTATAATTAATGCCGGTTACGCGTCGCGCCGTTCTTTATAAAGTGTATGCATAATTAATTTCATTTGGCGCGACGAAAAATCGTCATCATCAATTATACATGAGCGCGGACATTGGCGATAATCAAAATTCCAGTCAAAACGGTTCGAAAAACAAACAAACTCGCCGAAAAATCCGCATTTTTGTCGCGGACAAATGAGACAAATTGGAATGTAAATTCGCGGATAAATGACCGCTCGCTCGGCGCTCGTTGAGCGGCGCACCTTCAATAACATGTACGTGAAAAGCCATTATGACGCGACCCTTTCATCTTCGGACATTAAATATTTCTGCCATAACGCGGGTACAAAGCAAAGGAATTAACGCAATCCGGAAACCGGGAATACATGCCGCTGTGTTCGAATGATCAATAGTATTCGCGCGCGTCAGTATGACAAGTAGCTATTGCCAACTCGTCTCAGGAAGTCGCGACTATGTCGTCGACCAAGTTACACGAATGCCAGTAAAATTGATTAATGGCGCGCACACACGTACACACGTGACGGCAGCGCCGTAGACGGCGGCGCACATTGTGATACGCGCAGCTGCTTATTTTGCAGAAAAGAAACTTGCGCCGCGACAAAGGCGGATTTATTCATTAAGCCGCGAGTTAAGCTCAAGAATTAAGTAGAAAGCGCTGGCGGACATTAAAATTGTACTCGATTTCATTAAAGCAACGCGAAATCGTCTGGGTATCGTTGGCGATTTTAATTGAAATAATTATTTAACTGAACCATTAACTTAGCCAGTCCCACTCCGCGGCGACCGCGCGTTTCCATGGAAAACGGTTCGATCAAATATTTATTAGCATTCGCGAGGAGCTCGGATCGCCATATTTCGGACGCCGCGGGAGAAAACTGCGATTCGCGGCGCCGTTTTATTATGCGATGCATTAACTGCAGTCACTTATTGGCGCTGTTCAGCAAGGATAATGTGTTTTCGCGGCGCACGAGAAGGCGTCAATTATTGTGATAAATATAAACGAGACGCGGCGGTGAGTGGGTCGCTGCTGGTGTCGTATAAGAATAATGGAGAGCGCGGATTCTTCGCGTCGCATTTTTTCCGCCGAGAGCAACAAATGATTTCGCTGAATTTCGCAATCTGATGGCAGAGTCGTGGAGCAGTTTTTCTTGTCACTCTTCCGAAGAGAATGAAGGTTTTGGAGGTTGGAACATTCGCTAAAGGATTCTTTCTCCGTAAATACGGATCGTCTGATTTTTCTACGTGAGAAAGTCGATTTGTTTCAACATTATCGTTCCATTGGTTTGATGAACCAATTATTAAAGAAAATGTTATAAATTGATTACGTTTCAGAAATAGTACTACTTAATCGATGAGTTTCAATTGCTGCAGATAAGTAATTGGCACGTGATAGTGATCCTCGTGACAGAAATTCGATAAATTTATTTTCGAATTCTGCACTATTCTATTTCGTAAAGCTTTAATGTAGAAGATCTCGTAGTTGTTCGTGTGCCTTAACAACTCTTTAAATCGGTCCAAACGATATCTTCGAGTGTAAAAACACTACTCTCACAGTTCACGAAGTACAGCAGCTCGAACTTGTTAGCCGTTTATCGATCGGAAATTTTGTAAAGTTCGCCGCAGCCAACAATTTATTGGCGGTGATTTGTTATAAATTAGAAGAAAACACGACGCTCTATCTTAAAAGGGCTCACAAATTTGCAAACGTCGCCGGAACGACGTAGCTTAATAGCAGACAATCCAGACCAGAAGCTCGGAGAATCCCAAATGATACATCTTGTAAATTAATGTTTCCATTATTGAATCCCTAAATCCACGGACCCAACGTTGCGTATACAACACGTGTGCCATGGTCATTAATACACTGCATCCATCATCGTAAACGAAGACTTTCATCACATCCAGTATCGTCGTATTCCAACGTTAAACGGCAAAGGACACTAAAAATTCTCGATAAAACAAACTGATCATAAATTACTTGCCAACGACAAACTCGACTTCGCGTTCCAAAACACGCTACCAATTCAACGCAATGTCCCAACAAAAATTGCATTATTTATATCATTCGACGATAAAACAAAACAAAGCAAAACCGAACAAAACGACTAAACCCACGAGGCCAAATCCAGTAGCGCTCATCCAAAAAATGCGAGCAAACTTGTCGCGAACGCAAGAGACTCGATCAATTAGTCTTCGCAAGATGTGCACATTAACGACCAGTCGCCCGATTATCTCTTCTCTCTGCTTTTCCCTCTCTCTCTCCCCCTCTGCGGAGGGTCAGCAGGACGGTCCAAATCCGTCGTGTTTTCGTCGTGCGCAAGTTTCCGCGGCTAAAGCCGTCGTACGCACGAGCATCGTAAATATCGGTCGCGCGAAAGTCTGGTTAGAAAGGGTGGTGCGAAAACGTCGGCCGCGAATAAATCATGCCGATCGGTCGATCGTTTTCGAGTGTGTCTCGCGTCGCGTGCCAGACGGTCGTTTAGCGTGGATTCGTGCGCGAACAATCGTTACACTTTCCGCAGCGGCCGCTTTTGACATTCGTGGATAATTAATTTTGCAAAACGAAGACGAACACGAAGCGAGCGAAGAATTTGCCGATCGAACGCTCGCGCCGATTGGCGAGTTCAATCGGCTCGTTTAGTGCGGATTAACGAGTACTCAGGGCGGCGAATTACAGTGTGCGATTTGGCGAGCAGGGGTGCGGCGTGGGGAACATTTGCGCCGGGAGAACCGACTCTGCGGCATAACTTTTTTGCGAAACCAATTGGGGGTAAGTCACGACAAATAGAAACTTGTTTGGAACGCGTTTCCGGGGTAAAAATGTTGGCGAGACTGAACTGTCGTTTCGTCGAAATGCTCGGGCCAGCGTTAAATTTTATTTTCGGATTATGCACTGCCGAGTAGCCGGATAACCGTTTTTCCGAGTTTCGCGGAAAATTGAATGTTTGAAGAATCAAGCAAAATCGGGTTCCGGGGATTAATTATACGCGATTCTGAGGGGAAAAAAGTTGCGCTGGAGTCGCGCATTGTGTAGAGTCTTTGACGCTGGCTCGGGGACGAGCGATGCATCTGTTTCACGAACAATGGCAATAAATAAAAGCCTGCAACCATGTTTCATTATATCTATTCTTTCCAGTCACGAAATTGTTCAAAAACTAGTATTTTTCCGTGTCAAAGGTGGCGAACCTCCTTAGAAAATAAATACATTGCGGAAACTGGAAAAATAAACGAGCAGACCAAGCAACAAAAATGTTGTATTCACCTCGTGAAAGTGTTTTCGATGTTTTTCCCGCATTACACGGACAATGTCAAAATGTCAGGTGCTACGATCCGGCAATGGAAACACGTAAAATGGCGGGCGTCTCGCTCGACGGCGAACGGCCCAAGGCGCGCGATATAGAGTTAAAAGAGATTTATATATCGCGAGAGTAACGAGAGATCGCTGGGAGAAATGAAACGGCACCGCGCGCGCGGTCCAAGTGTTCCCCGGAACCTCGCTCGGCCGAGTTTTGATTTATTTTGCACTCCACGTTTCGCCGCGTCGAAGAACGATGCCCTCTTTCTTTGAAAGCACAATGGCGTCTATTTGACGTTCCCATCGACACGCTGCTTGGCTTTTATTTTACTCGCGCGCTGGCCGCTGAATCGGTGACCCAAAACATTTTATCCCGGCGTTAGTAAACGCGCGTTCGATTGGCGCGGCGAATTAAAATAGCTCCCCGCAACCACAATGAAGATGTTGCTCGCGCGTCAAATTTCACCGGAGCTTTTCATTTTGACCGCTCGATGTGCGCCGCGCCTGCAGTGACTCCACGTCTGGGTCGTATTTGCGCCGGGTTTTGTTTACGGAACCCCGAAGGACGCGGCAATATCAAGTCCGCTAAGGTTCCGAAGAACAAACCCGAGGGCTTTTCGACATCGCAGGGCAATGCGCTGAAAAAACAAGTGTCAGCTTTATCTCCCCTTTCAACCAGTTTAAACGTTTTTTCGTGTTTTCCACGAAAAGCAAAGCTTTCGCCAAGACACTTTTCGACCTCTTTTCAGCGAGAGCACCTTGAAAGAAGACACTTGTTTCTGCAGAGCAATTCTTAATTTCGCAGTTTGCCGCGAAAAACCGTCACTTACACCGGTCGTGCCTTCATTCATTATGAAAACACGAGCGAAACGAAATGACGCCCGGGTAATGCGATTCGACGTGGCACTGCAGGCCCGGCTAATCCCCCTTGAAATCGTAGCTACGAGTCGCAGCCGCGCTACTTCGTGTCGGTGAATTGATTGAACGGAGAAAAAGAAATAATCGGCGCCGAAGGGCAACGAAGGACGGCAACACGTTTGCGTCTGGTCGAAACCGGGCTGCGCCACTTCCCAGGAGAGCGCCCGGAATCAGGTCAGCCCTAATAACAATTCCAACGAAAATCAGCCCAAGCGGCCGCAAATGGGGATTACTTTTCAAGACTCGCGCCGCTCAACCGCGGATCGTTCGTCTCTCCTTCGCTTACCCCTTCCCCCACCCCCGCCCCCTCTGCGGCCCATTTTAATTCCGCCTATCTTCGGCATGATCTACGCATTTTTTGCGCCGCGCTCGATACGATTCGAGCGCTGCCACTCGCTTGGTTCGCTTTTAACTCCCTTTGTTCCGGCGAATCGAACGTCAGCTTTTATAGCGTCACTATCGATTGTTTTTACATCCGACAAGTTCGTCCGCGCGGCGTCCTCGAATATGCTCGGCGACGCGGCCGTTATCTCGTAAGCTGTCATATTTTCAGCGGCGTCGGCGTCGCGCGATAACGCGCTGTTTATAACGCGCGTCGCTCCGCGATTGGCAGCTACGATTGGACCGGCGACGCGCATTTGTCAGCAGTGCCGGGGTGCCGTCACTCGGGGGCTTTAAACGTCGGTATCTTAACGCGGCCTCCTTGCGGACCCAGTACGTCCAGTCCGCAATTACCCCGCCGGATTTACGACGCAAGCCGTAAAATCGATTAGCGCGCGAAATTGCAAAATGCATTATTCTCGTTGCGCAAAGAAAACGTGATTATACCAACGCTTCGCCTACGTTTTTTCCACGTTATTTTGTCCGAGTTTTTCGGATTATGAAGCCCCGCTGATTCCGTTTGCGCAACCTTAGCCACTTCATTAAGGGCCACGTTTGCGCGGAGTTGCAGTTTAAACAGTCATCGGGTATTCTCGGGGAGGATTATAAATGCAGGATCTAATTTGGGAATCAGCAGTGGGAAT
The DNA here is from genome assembly GCA_022817645.1 of Ceratoteleas bidentatus. NCBI lineage: Eukaryota > Metazoa > Arthropoda > Insecta > Hymenoptera > Scelionidae > Ceratoteleas > Ceratoteleas bidentatus. The sequence goes on from JABFPB010000723.1 coordinate 17,697, forward strand.
TTTTAAGGACTCCGCGCGCGGAATACGGGTACGTTCCCGGATATACTCGGGGATTTCCGCGTCAAGTTCATTCATTCGAACCAGCGATTTCATTGTATTTGAGTTAATAATTTGTATCAGAGTGAATCACGCTCTGACGATTGTTTTTCGTAATAGGGTGCAAGTATGATGTTTCGGGGATCCCAGATTTGCTTTGTAAATACTAACCAGAGCCGAAAATGCGATTAACATTTTTCACGCTCAAACTACATTCTATCCCGACTGCGACAAGATACTGAATACACCGTCGATCAAAATTCCTGCCGTGATTCTACCGTGGTTCTTGATTAAGATTCCCATTCATATCCGGTCCAATTCCTGATTAGAGTCATCAAACGAACTGACAAAGCCGCACATTCCTGTTTACCGAACATGATCGTCATCATCTCTCTTGATCCGAACCAACTACTTTTCCCGCCTTTTTTCTTTGTTCGCTGACCTACATCTCGAATTCTCCGATTTTTCATAAACTCTACAAAGTATCCCGCGCAATCGTAATTACGAAATTGCAACAAACCCATCTTCCCGTTGCTTATTCTTCAGACCCTACTCCCATCTCGTTACTCCTTTCTAATCGGCGTACCGTAGAATCTACGTCGAATATCTCCACAACATATTTTTCGCTCCGCTTTGTCATGTGACACTCTGCTCGCACCGTTATGCGAAAACCTTTCGAGTTGTGCGCAAATATTACCGGCATACGCCGACTGCGCGCAAAGGAAGCCTGTTTATACTTTTCCCCTCGACGGCAGAGACGCGCGACGTGTACACAGCTTTTGATTCGATTTCGCGTGTGCCGCGAGACGGGTGTTTGAGCGCGTCATCAAAGCCAAATTAACGCTCGACGTAATCATTAAAACAACCGCGGCAGATCCACGATCGCCTCAATCGCAAAACTAATAAATTTAGGAGAGAGAGTAGACTGCGCACGCACACTAGCTTCGTTCAGACGCATTGAGGTTTAATGACGGCATGCGCATTATGCGGCCGCCGTACGTGTAACCGTCGATCTGCAATTCAAATGTCGCGCCATCTCTCATCGCTCTGTTTTATTATTTATGCGATTCCGCGTTTTTACGATGTAAATCCGAACTGGATTGATTAAGAAAAAGTTGCTGGCGAGCGAACGGCCGACGTTTTTTGCCAATGCGACGCGGCGGAAATAACGACCGTTGCGCTTTGATAAACGAATTAATCCGAAATTTTTGTTACGCCGACTGCTCCTTAAGCTGGCGCGACGCGACCATTTCCATGAATCATCCGTCGCGTTCAAAAGTGGCGCGCGAAAAAATGGCCGGGAAGTGCGATCGCCGGTGAATAATCGCACGGCGTGCCGCGCCTTAACTCGATCGGGCGAATAAAGTTTAATTGCGACGCAACCATAATTCGGTTTTAATAAAACTGGAACTTGAGCGTGCGCGAAATTCAATTCGCCCCAAATTGACTCAACTTATCTCCAACAAACACAGCTTCCAGCGGGAAACGCGAAGCTGTTTTCACGTTCAAATTGGTTCCACCTTGGGGCAAAAAATTTTGTCTCGCTGCAAACGAAATTCCCCGCGCTCGCTCGTTTTCGTCTTCCTCGTCACCGTCCCTTTTTAGCCGGCGCTTCTCTCCCTTCGCTTCCTTTCCCTCGGGTTTTTTTCCGCCGCTTCCCTCCTTGAACCGATCGTAAACAGTTACTCCGCCGGGCGAAACTGCGGCCCGTCGAGTGATTTCTCCCTCGGCAAGTAAAATAATCCCCCGGACGAATTTATTAAGTCATCGCCGCGTCATTTCGTCCGTCCGTCGCCCGGCTTCCATTTTCTCTTCGATCGCTCGGCGTAACAACGTATTTACGACTCGAAACTGCCGTAATTCCTGTCGCGCGTCTCCGTCAATATGGAAGATTACTCGGCGCCTGTCTGCTGTCTCGTCCCCCGCGTCTTTCTCATTTTCGCCGCCCGGATTGTCCGCAAAAACGAAACAATTGGCGTTCGAGTTTTGCATCGAGTTTTGGGTCGCGTTAATCGCGTGGCCGTCCGTCATCGCGACCGTCGACCCCGCAGCATGTTTTATTCAGCGCGCCGGCCGATTTTAAGGAAATATTCAATACGCCGGGAAAAAAGGCGCGATAATTCCAGGCCAAATGCAAAGCAAAACTGCGTTGACACCGAATAAATATAAATCGCATCGATCGGCGACGCGCGCCATTATGATAATCGGCGGAATTTAAAACGTCATTTTCCGTATTAATACCGGCCGGCATTGTGCGGGGCGTCGTAACGCGCAAAATACGACGCCGCGACGATAAATGAAATTATAATATCCCGGGCGTTCGGCAAGTCGCGGGTGACTTGTAATAACGCGGCCCATTTTTGCTCGCGGAATTACATCGTTTGTCATGCATTCAGAATTATGCAGATCGACGATTTGTCGCCCTTTTAAATGTCACATAATTAAAACGTGCATTAAAATGCATGCGAGCGAATTGATTTTGACTTCGAAATTAAGTCCGCCATTGAACATTAACAGTCGTTGCGCCACTTTTTGCTACGCCGGTCCGTTTTAAACGTGTTATTTAGCGGTCTCATTTTCTTTTTTCCGCCTACTTTTTCACGCACCGGTTAATTAAACACCGGCGTTACAGGACAACTTGCCGAAATCGCCGTACGGCTTCCGACTAATAACATTACTATTAATTAAACTTTCCGAGTTAATGATATTGTTCGCGAAATGGGGCACTGGAACGGCACGGCGGAAACGATTTTTTCGCAGCTTCAGCTGCAATTACATCACGTTTATGTTCGCTGATTAGACTAGTGAATATTATTATTGAGTGTTCGCCAATTTGAGTTACCTTTTGTTTCCTCTGCGAAGTTGAACGAATTTTGCAAAATAATGCAAGCTGAATGTACGTCAAGCCTTATCGCTAAGTTAACAGTTTGATAATGTTATCAATAATACGAAATGTTCGCAGAAAGTGCGACTAACTATTGTTACGACGGCGTTGCGAAATTATTATAATCCAAACTTTCGTATAAATACGAAATAATAAATTCGCTGACGGAAACGTTGCTTCCTCCATTGATGTATTGACACGGAATTCAAGTCATTCAAGTAGCTAAATTTGCGCAACATTTATTTTAATACGCAAAATGCCAATAATCCCAATGTCATTGGCGTTTCATTGTCACAATATTTGATTGTCGAGTGTATGACTGACTTCCATTTAAAAATGCAATATAATGTAATGAATTAACTCGAGTTCTAACGTTCAATAGCAATTGGCTTCATTAAGTGCGATTTTGACAAGGCATTTTTATTCAAAGCAAAGTAAGACAGGTATCAATCGAGACACCTTTTAGTAAATATATGAAGTATTGCTATTTTAAGAAACACAATTCAGGTAATAACTCGATTCGTAAAAGAGTCAAATGTTCATTGTATCAGTCACTTTATTCCATTTCTTTCTTGTACCATCTTTGAATTTAATTGTTTTACGAAGGAAAGTAAGCTTTCTTCATCATCAACATGCACATTCAAATTGATCCTGCAATGAGAAATCAGATACATATTAATTCCAAAAATACATTACTATGTATTCTCAGAATACAGTAACATATGCCATTGAATCCGTTGAATATGATTGCCAAATGCAAATCTTTCATTCAATCAATATCAGTAAATTTTATGACCCACAATTTACGATAACATTTTCTCAGTACGCGAAATTCCCGTGAAACGTGATATAAAAATGGCTGAATGTTTAACCGCTGATTTGCATGTAATCCTGATTATTTGTGTGACTCAAGAACAATGAACTTAATGAACGATCCAGCACTCAACTGGCGGAAAAAGTGACCCGGACCACGTGTTAATTAATTAATCCGGTAAAAGGGCGCAGCGATCGGGTTTGCGGACAAGAAAGTTAATCAATACGCGTCGTAAGTCGTTTGGTATTCAAAGCCGTCGAGTAGCTCACGTTCGAGTTTACGTTCCCGAAGCGCAGACGTTTCGTTACAAAATAGCGCATAACCCCGGAACAGTCGTCGGAACATCGCGCCCGTCACTCCCGCGCCATTACGAGTTTGCTCTTATAATCCGCGAGCAACTACGTGCCTGCCGGAACTATCGCGCAACTAGTGTAAATTTCGGGGATTTGAAATTCAATATCGAGTGGGCCCGAGTATAATTGCGTTTAAGTATGTTGCGGTATGCCGCGCATCCGACATTTCCTACTCCCAGAAATGTTCCCGAAATTCCTCCAAAAAGTTCGTCTCAAGATACGCTATTCATTCCCGAAAAGAATGCATCATTTAAACACAACGTGAGCTTGATTCATGAATTTGCTTTGCGCCATTTTTTCAGAAACAACTCCAAACATCCTACCACTAAAATCAAGAACCTTATATGCTTGTTTTCCTTATGCTGCAGTTGAAATCGGCCTTTCCCAGCCTCCATTCTAAAATCTCGATCGAAAACATTTTTTGCTTAAAGAATAAGTCGGGATCCAAAACAATTTTTTGCGTAAAGAAAACACGCCTATCTTGATCCAAGAAAGGAGTATTTTGCCACAATAATATTATCAATTCCCCACGGATGGTATCGGAAGCAGCGCCGTCTGGAAGCAAAGAAAATATTGTTCCGGAATTCGTGGTGGCGAAAAAAGTGTTGCGCCGCGATTTTGCTTCGACGGCAGATCACTGGCAGCAATTGCTCGCTAATGCGGAGCTTTTGGTCGCTCGTTTTTTGTTGCGCCTTTCCGGTTGATTGCCAGAAATTGATCCGGAAATTGTGCAGCCGCGCACGCCCCCTTGATATTTTTCACTTGGCAACGGAAAGGCGTTTGATCGGATGAACGGGCTCGGAATGTGCCCGAGGCGGCCGCTTTGTTTCGGCGGCGTCTCGCATGCGAATGCATAAGTGAAATATCATATGCCATGCATGCAGCGCCGGGCCATCGCGCTTTATGGCGGCGTATTAAGCCGTCGCGGCGTACGCGCGCGCCACCGCCGAGTTTGCCCAAAATGTGGGCGCGCTGCCAGGACGGCAACTTTCTCATACGCGTTGTCTCTATATTCGCGCAATATGCACGCCGGCCCGCCATCTGTCGATATTAGACGCGAAATTATCGGTTTCGCGCGGCGCGCACCAACTTCGCCTGTTTCGCATGCGACTTTTTGTCCAAAGCGGCGGCTGCTGTGTCGCTACATTCGCGGCGATTACTTGCCGGCCGGCTACAGTTCGTAATCAAACGAAAATCCCATCAAATATGCCGTTCCATCGACTTTTGTGTCGAAAGTCGTCGGACTGAATTATTCCCGGGCGCAAAACGGCCGAGTTACGCCCGGCCATCAATCTCGCGCGTGCAAACAAAAGATAAACTTCCGCGCGGCGACGTTCCGCGGCCACAATTTCCGTTAATTTCGACGGATTTGTTAGGCCGCGCTGAAAAATCGCCGACCGACAATGCCGAGAGCCTTTCGGCGAATAAATCGTCGCCACATCGACACGGCCAAAAATGCCCGGCCTTTCATTATCCGCCGATATTAGACGGGGAATTATCGAATCTAGCGAAAGGCCAATCGCTTTCCTCCCCCCCTTCCCGCGCAATGACGGATGCGCCGAAAGACCCGGGCCATCGTTTCGGCGCGGCGGCCAATAAACCGACCATCGATTTCTCCCGTCCGGCTTTTTTCCGATTGCCTGCTGTTGCTCCCGTCTTCCCTGTCACCCCTCCTTCTTTTCCCCTCGCACTTTTCCCCGCGAAAAGACGAAAATAGCTAAATCCAGCCGAAAATCGGATCAATAATTCAACACCGGCGGACATTCGGTTGTCATTAATTTTACCAGTCCGCTGCGTCTCTATTTGTCCCGTTCACTATTCAAGCTCCCGAAATGCCAAGCGCGCGACGAACGTAACAAAATTGCGATCCATCCGAAAAAAGGTCTCAGTCGGCATAGCGAAGCCTCTACGAGTCATTTGGCGAACGAACCGTAACTGTTTCGCAAAAGTTGCCAGAGAAGTAGGCTTGTAGGTTTGTTGATGTTAGATCCGTGATGACTTTTGAAACGTTTGACATAACCAGTAAATACCGCGCGAAAATGACTACAATTTGGGTCGCGTGGCCCGACTACGAGTGGCTCCAGTTTGCGAAGTCGCTTATTGCGACTCGCGGCCCTAAATTCACATTTCCTGCCATTCAATAACTTGCGAGGTTCGTTTACTCGGCGGCGTAATTTTTTACGAGAATTGCAATTTGGGCGGCCAAGTTTGGCAAATTAAGATCAGAGATGAAACCAAGCAAGACAATCGCAACTTGTGTTAATGTCAGTTGGAACTACGTAAGTTTGGTGTTGTCTCCGAAACGCAGTATGACTGTTGGTCGAAATGCATACGAACGGCGGTATTTGCTAGCACTGTGTCTGTGTCAATTGACCGATGGAATTTGAGCGATTTAAGAGTCGCTATTGAAGCGACATGCACAGTCGGGTTATAAATTACGGAGGTAGGGTGGGTTTAATTTATAATGAATACTTGTTGATGGCTATGATAATGACTCGAGGAAATGGTGAACATCGCTAATTTATAAACGGCGCGCGGCTCGCTCTGAGACAGGGACTTCGACCGAAGCTTTCGCATACGAAATAGCAAGGATCGCGATGGTTAACAGTAAAATTATTATCCCGAATATCACGGCGAAGTTTTGCAATAACGACTGCCGCTCGAGCACGTGTAATATACGACGTTACACGGAGTTACACGTAAAACGGACGAAAAACATGATAAAATGACAAAACTGCATTTAAAGGCACAATTACGAGAGCACCGCAAACATAGCTTCGCGTGTCACGTCAGTTAGATTTCAAACGCACTCGCGTTTTACAATTTTCAGACAAGTTTTTATCGCACTGTGATTACTGTGTTTGTTTTCCGCGGGATAAACTTGTGTTGTCAATTTGGACGCGCATTATAGATTTTCATTTCGCGTGTGTCGCCTAATCATTTGGACACACAAAGCCCGCATTGTACATGAAATCGTTCGAGCTTGCGACGCCGGATTGCGTTTCGACTGAGTCAACAATTTACTTCGCCGCACTTTTCACACGGACATTAACATATCAAACCGTCTCCCCAATCAACTTGACACGAAATCGATTCCAACGTTCATACAAATCCGCATTTTTGCCAAATAATCTGCCAGCTTTTCGAAAAACCGTCTCCTCCTTCGAACGCCATTCCCGAACATCGCAAATGAATTCGATTGCTCTGCATTTCTCAAGCAATCAAGCTCCAGAATTTGTTCTTCTCTTGGGTCGTCGCTGGTTTCAGAGTTGCCTTCATTTTTCATTTCGCTCGTTTCTCCTGAAATATGGAATGGGTTGATTCCAGCGAACCAACTGACATCCAAATCCAACTGAAATACGTCCGTCCGTCTTAAAAATGCAACGCTGTCGGCGATGTTGTGCCATGCCGTTCGTCACAGAGCAAGAAACGCGGGGCCATAAATAATCGGGTTGCCGGCGTAATTAATGCCGGAAAGTTTGGCCCATTAGCCGACAGCGCACGACAAAGTACAACGCAAGAGCGGCAAGTACAAGTCCCGGGTGGCGGCGCGACAGTCCGTCATGGAGCAACCGTAAAATCAAACTCGCGGCAGCCGCCGAAAACTTCGACATCGCGCAAATCCAGCGTCGCCCGTCCTAATCCGCCGGCGTAATCGATTTGTCAGCGGTAACCCCGCGCGGATTACCGCGCGGCAACTCGTGCGTTCCATTCAGATATGACACGCGAAAGACGCTAGATGGCGCGCATTACGTCGCTGATCCCGCGCAAATCCCGCGCCGACAAAGTCGTTAAGACAAATGGCGCTCGTGATTTTAATTTTGCAGCGTGCATTTTAACTTGTGCCGGCAAAAACGGGCGGCAAAAAGCGCGGCGCGCGCGTGTCCCAAATACTTTATTCCGTTTGGACGCGAAACTTGGGCGGACGAGCCAATCTAATCCGCGCAAAATAAGGAAGCTCGTCGTTATTCCGCCGGCATTGCGCCCGGGCCGCGCCAACTCCAATTTACGTTTACGAATCGGGTCGGCGCGGGGCGCCATCTATTACGCGGACGCGCGCGCCGTTACATATTTCCGGGCGCACTCCTTTATCAGTTTCATTTTTGCGCCGCGAGTTTCGCGCGTATCGGAAAATAGATTGGATTGTAATTCCGGGATACAGTACACGACTTTGAGGAATGAAGTTCGAAAATTCACTTGTGCGCGCGTGACGCGATTCCCTGGCACTTTTTTGCCGGTTAAATTTCCGCACGCCGACCCGCTTGGCGTCGATCGCACGCCGGATACCACGCCGCGTAATTTATAGCGACCCAAATAACGTTAATATGACGCGCAATCCAGGCCGCAGCCGAATTACTTCCGCGAAAAAGTGGATTGCGATTTTATCGTGTGTCGCGACAAACGGACAGTTTCCGGCGAAACGGTTCATTAATTGTGACGCGGATAAAGAGTCGCGACTCGTGTAGCGCGGGATTATTATATTTACCGGTTGTGATTTTATCGATGAACCGTTTAATAGCAGTCGCGACTCGTTTCATTATCCAGTTAGTTCGGAGAAAACGGCAGGAAATGTATAATTGCGAGTCATACTTTGTCATGGCTGTGACTTCCGGTCGATCGCGGAAACATATCACAAGGGAACAAAGCCAAGACAAGCGTAATTTTTATCCGCGAGAAAAATGTTCTTTCTCATTTAAATGATCCGTCTTTGTGTGGCCGCGCTGTCCACGCGGCGAACTAAAGGGAAATTCAGTTCGTAGATAAAACGAGGGGTGCGCCCGAAATGGCCTGGCTACGGATAAAGTAATGCTCAGTCAATGGACGCGCCGTAAATAACGAGTGTTCCTTCGTAATAATTGCGACTGAACGTCGAGGGTGACAGGAAAAAGATCGTTTTTATCATTGCGCGGCATTGTTTGTTCGTAGGCACGCGAATTTCTGTTTGCGAATTTCGTCGCAACGCTCCCTGCGATTGCGCCCGCCGAATCGGCCGAGGCTTCATTAAAAACGCGCTCGTCACGGAAAATATAATTTGTTTCGCGATGAAACCACGCCGCGGAAGTCCCACGGAAAAAACTCTTTTTGACAGACGCGCGCGGAAATAATTACGGCGCGGATTTATTTTCGGATTTATTTTACCAGTGCGTGGCACAATTTAGACCGCGAGTTTCGATTATTCGTAGATTAATCACCGATCTTGTTGCCTCGATACCGCTCAACGAATTTATTTTGCAATTTGTAACGAATTGATCCCCTTTGAAAGCGAACCACGAAGCTGCCCCGCGCTATCATAATATCTCATTCAATCAGAGAGCTTTATTATTTTAAATTTCGGCGGCAAAACTGTCTTAAGGCTTTCCCCGAGATTTCCCCGGCGGTCTCGTCAAAAATATCACCTCGAATTGTCCAATCTTGGGCGCTTTATTGTCAAAAATATCTGCTAATTCACTCGGGCGTTTTTTTGTTTCAATTGGCTCGTTTTAATCACAATAGATGTAACATCGAAATGCCGTGGTCTGCGGCGCGGTTTTCCGAAATGGGAATTCGCGCGGACAAGTGCATTAGGGATTTAGCGACCAAATGCAGTTGCCTTTTGACACTTGGCGTCCAATGAAAATTCGTTGGTTTCGGCCGCAACTATGGTAGCATAGCCAGCGCGTTAATTGGGATTCGATTTACCGGGCTGCTTTCCGAGCGCGTTTTCGCTTCTCCGTAATCCTTCCGTCCCGCCCCCCTTGACCCCGTTGTCACTCGCGTTGTTTCCCATTCACCGCGTCATAGTTTCGATGGCCGGCCCGATTCAAACGAACGCCGTGAGATTTTCCACTTGGCGAATCATGACTGATGTGCAAGCCGCGCAATCAATATCGTTTGATTTGACGATATCATGTAAACGGTCCAAAATGGCGCGAGACAGTGGCTTCGCAATTAATCGATCACAATTACAGCTCAGCATTTTGTCTTTCACAAGAGTGTGTTGAACCAAATCATTGAATCGATTCAGTGAACGCAATATTGGCATAATTCTGAATTGTCAACTGAGAGGTCTATTAAAGAATTCCAAGCGTGTTCTTAAACGTTTGCAGGGAAAACGTACCTCGAGGAGATTTTTGTCACGTGAAGACATTCCAAATGGCATGAGAGGACGATCTGACATAAATTAACCGGCGTAAATCTTAACTGAAGTCGTTGCACGAAATGCTTTTTTTAGCAAAAAAAAAACAGTTTAAAATTTACGGTTCTAATTTCAAGCCTCGGTGTTTTCTTGAAGGCACAGAAGATGCTGTTTTTACAACGCAACTGTGTAACAGAATTATTTAGTTAAAACGACCAAAATGACGATCCAAACTGTTGCATAATGCACGCCTAGAATAGCTCGCTGCTGCAAAATTTATGTTACACGGACCTGGGTAACGCTAAAAACAGTCATTATTAATTTTAATATCGCGTACAGTATTTGTAGTGTTGCATGATAAATATTATACTATTGTTTATACATTTCAGCGGCTTTCTGCATGCTGTAACTTTTATTCAGAAACCACGACAACCATTACATATAAATATGAAACACTGCAATGTTCCTTGAAAGGCACTTTTGAGATTATAATGGTATTACGGGCCGAATAGCGAAAGCTAAGCGCAGTATCTCCACGATTTCTTTCTCCACGCTTTTAAATAACGGTTTTAAGAGAACGTCGCAGCCAACGAAACAACCGAATAATAAAACGTAATGCCAGAATCTTCAATGACACCGTTTTGACCGACCACATTTTTTTGTTAGACTCTAAACAAAAATCATTTCCTTTATGAGGCGCTCGAAACAAAAAAAGTGTTTTGCGAAATCGCACTCGGTGACAAAACGCAACCAATTTCTGATTTTCGCAAAAAATTAGCGTGTATCGATTTCTCAATTTCACCCTTCTGGTTTAATTCAGACTATTAAGATTTCCATAAATTTTGTTTCTTCTGAAACCCACAAACACAAAAAATGTGTACGGGAACACAAAGCATTATTTTATTACCTGTAATGATCACTAAGCTACGAAAGCCATCCACTATAGTATATCACAGAACTAAAATTTGTTTAAGCTGAAAAGCCATGAGCATTAGTGTTACCTAGAGCCATTAAGCTTAGTGTTACCTAGATATGGAAATGTCAGAAAGCTTCTATTGATCTTTACAACCATGAAAGATAATAAATATTTTTATCACTTTGTTTAATCGGACATCTTCTTATAAATATTTGTCATAAATACTCGTTTGTCACTCTCGGACCGCAGCAAATCAATTGGCTTGTCAAAACGGAACAAATTTTCAAATTCATGTTATTAAATGTTGAAATACACTGCAAAAAGAAATGTCTTATTTTAAAACACTTCCGTCTCAATTTTAAAACGTTAGAAGTGTTTTCCATTATAGAAAGATAGGATAAAATTTAAAACACCTGAAAACGTCTTAAAAATGGGACAAGAGTGTTTTAAAATAAGACAAGTGATGTGGCATCCTGATCAGGCCCTGATCTCAGCATAATCACAGTATTTACTACGGAAGCCATACAAAACTTCAAAAATCTGCAAAACAGAATTGACTATTTCATTTTTATTTTGTTAATTAATTTTCCATCCAACGAAAATCTCTCGCGAAAGTCAATTCGCATCAACAAGATGGCGCTGCTCGTCTATCTCGCTCCGCTCTTTGCGCAGAGCAAACAGTTGAACCGCGTTGCAGCGCAACACAATCCAAGACACTTTTACAAGTGTCTAAATCTAATGCATTGAAGAAAGCCGGGGGGTATTTATTCTGATATCGCAACGGGCTAATAAGTAAATTATTACATTTAATTACATGGGGCATGAATAATACACGCGCAAGCAACACTCCGCGCGGAAATTTATAAGCGAATTATGACTGCGCTGCAGACAATAAAATACCATACACGATTGCAATCAGCGCTCGGTATTTATTGTAGGTACCAGCCGGCTCCTGCAATTACTCGAATGTTAAAATGTATATCAGTTAGCAAGCGGATGAAAACGGCGCAAATTTTTCTTAGCAGCAACAACAGATACTGCTACACTTATCGTATTCTTCAGAGGGCTTTTTTTCGAAACATTGGGATTGGAGATAAAGATTTAGGAGAAAAAATAATAATTAGAAAGTGGAGAAATGTTTAATTGGAACGCAGAAATTATTTCTTGCGTTTTTCTTGATAAATAGCCGAAAAAAGGACTACAGTTTGGAAACAAAACTAAAATTTGGATGAAAATATGGAAGAAGTTTTGTGATGGCTGAATTAATTAATCAGATCTTACGAATGTAAACGGAATAGATAAAGAATCAACAGTTAAATAAAAAAATCGAATATTGAAAACTAAAAATGTTTAAATTCAGACAAACGAAAAGCTAAAATATATAACAGAAACTACAAAACTCAAAATATATAATTAAACAATTTTAATTAAAGTCTGCAACCTGGAAACCTCAAAACACAACACGTTTAACTAAAATTTAAAGCTAAACCTTCAAACGCGCGAACAACGGACAAAAATAAGACAAAAATAAACTCTAAAACATCCCTAACAGTGAAAATATTTTTTAATATTAAATAATATTTTAGACATGTTAGATGTCCAGCAAAAATAATATTTCTAAAATACTTTTATAATATTTTAAAAATATTTTTAAATATTAAAAAATATTTGTTTAATATTTATATAGTATTTTAGCTCAGAAAAGGTATTATTTTAATATTAAAAGATATTTTTTAATCATCCATAATCAACAAAAATTATGACAAATATTTTACTTAAATCGACCAGACATTTCCCGAATGAAACCACCAACAATCCCCGTCAAATAAATCAGAGTCAATTAAGAAAATCGCCTCTCCGCAGGCCTTTCCGAATGTTCTAATTGAAGCTCCTGCATGCATTACGCGCCGCGTTGCGTCGTTTCGGATTGGAGCGCGGCGAACGCGCAATTGTTTTAATTAAGCGCGTTTTTTCGCGAGGTTCCGGCGTCGAAAAAAGCGCGAGCATCGCTTATCCTCGCGCCCATTCAGAAATGCCGCGCATTTGTGAATGGCCGGCGCATGTCATAACGACGCTTGTTATATTTTACGATAATGAATCGCGGGCTGTTTCATTAGCGCGCAACTCGGGCGTCGCGCGCAGGTGCCTCGCGATTTGCGCAACTACGTGATAAGTGTGGATTAAGTATCGCTTTGCGAGGTGTTCAAACAATGGAATGGACGGACGCTGGTTTTCTCGCAGTCGGACCTCGCTTTACGACGCGTAATTACCTGTGAAAAATGGCGAGATGGCGCTCGTATGCGCTGAGAAAATGTATCGTTAGCGTAAGCGAATATTCGGTTAAAGGACGGGATTAGAAACTTAGATTGCTAAATTTTAGTTGGTTGAAATTTAGCTAATTAAATTTGAATTAGGTGCTGGATGGTTTTCTAAATTTGGGTTCGGAATAATTTAGGTAAATAAAATAAACAACAAAAATATAACACATTTATAAATGTTTACAACAAAAATATAAAACATTTATAAACTGTTATACATGTTTATCCCTTAAATGTTTCTGAACGTTACAGAAATTGCTCATAGAAAGTTTATTAAACTTTCGGTACAGTTGAGGTAACATAAAATATAAAACTAAGAAGATTAAAACAAATTTTTAATCAAGAAAACTAAAAAATAAAAAATGCTCATTCAGTTAAATTTACCAACCTTGAATCTCCTTTTTCATTCTACCAAACCGCCTTTCATCGTCACCAAATAGTTTTATTAAACCGATTCTTCATTTTTACCGCAATCACTGGAAACCCCATTACCACATTGCGCTCTCTATTTAATAACTCATAAACTATACGAACCCCCCACAAAAATCCGAAATATCACATAAGTTCTGTACAAAAATTCGGTCGGTGCAGTAATGCAATAAATTAACCAATCAAAAATGCCGCGTTGCTCGAAACTAAAAAATTGGAAAAAAGGGCGCGCAACTGCGCATGAAAATGTAAATCGCCGCGTGGTTTCAATTTTCTGACGATCGAAACGCGCGCGTTAAAAGTGTACCAACTCGGAAACCTGGAGAACTGGTTTCGAAACGATACTCGCGTATTGGCGGAAACCTCGTTGTTCGATAAATACTTTGTGTCAATGTTTATTCCAATACAAATTGGATACCGAGCAATTTAGATTTAAGTAATTACCCGAGCTACGGGGTCTGCGAACTTTCACTTCTGTCAGCCAGAAATGTCAGATATCATATTTGTCGGAACACGTTCGCAGCGAGTTAAGTACCGGCTAACCGAGTAAGTTGTTTGCTTGATAATTTTAATGATTTGCCTCTTTTTGTAACTGCGCCGATATCGAAATGTTATTATGTGCATCGGATAATGGTTTCGCGCATTTTATGCAAACGGCTATGGTCAATCGACAGGAAGGGTTTGAGATCGTTCTTAAGGTTTGATTGGAAATGCGAATTAAGAAGTGATTAAGGAACTAAATGTAGAGGTGGTATTTTTTTGGTTCGAGTCAAGGTTTGGATGGAAAAATCAGAATATTTAATTATAATTTAATTTAGTTCCCTTATTAAGTTAAAATAATGAAAATTCGATGAAACTTTGAATTTCGTTTATTACGAGGATATTTTTTCCCTCACTCCGGCGGGAATACCCACATTACGTAAGTACAGCGATATTAAATTATGTAAAAATTATGTTTTTATGTTAAATATATGTAAAAGTATGTAAAATAATGTGTAATAAGCAAATAATTGGAAAATTAACAATAACTCGCAATAAAAATAAGATACTGTTATTTGGAATTTTTGAATTAGCCCGCCAAAGTTCTCACCGGAAACTGTTGCATTAACAGAGGGAAATTTGTTGCAATAAGAGAGTTGTTGC
>JABFPB010000724.1:0-32702 GCA_022817645.1 Ceratoteleas bidentatus
GTTTGCAACGTACTTTGTAAAATTTAAAACGTCATTTCTCTCCGTGTATATTTTGTAACGAAAGAGTTTTCGCTGAAACAAATTCTCGTCTCTTCGCCACCCGAAGAAGTAAAAAGTAAATTTTAGGGCAGGGAAGGCCAAAAAACACCATAGGGATTTCCAAAGCAATTTAAGTATTACTGCTACACGCAGCAGTAATACTTAAATTGCTTTATGGCGCAGCAGCTACGCTTTTAAGCGCAGCTGCTATAGTTTTACTGCGACAGTTGCGCCCGCGCTTGGGTGAGCAGTTACTCTCTCGCGGTGTAAATATTACTCCGTGAGGGCGCAACTGCTACGCGTTCGCGCGGAGCGACTGTCGCACGCGCGCGTGGAGGAGCAGTCGCTCATTTTATGGGTAACTGCTACTATTCGAGCGGGGCAACTATTGTACTCGCGCACGTGGGGGCTCAAAAAATGAAAATTTGTTAATTCAACTTCAAACTCGATATGTGGATATTTGTTATTTTATGGTCAAGAAGATGAGATCAGATTTTCACAATTGAATTTAGTAAATAAAATATGGACCAAAATTGTTTTCATTTTTCGTCAAATTCGGTACGAATTTTCCCTTTAAGAAAATTAAACACAGTTTAACTTTTTAATTCAACATATTATATCCGCCATTTTGAATTTTGACATTTTGACAACACATTCATATTTAACGACCTTATATATACCCAAATATCACGTTTGTAGGAAAATGAACAAATTTTACCTTTTTGTCCTGCATATTGGATTTGCCATTTTCAATTTTGACAGTTTTGCTACATATATATTCATATTCAGCGATCCTAGATACACCATTATGTTAAGTTTGAAGAGAAATGAATAAAATGTAATTTTCTGATTCGCCATATTGAAGCAATTATATTTTTAAATTTAGCAAAAATAAGTCTAACGACTTATTTTTTTTAATATCAAACAATTTTATATTTCAGTTAGAACCTTTTTTAAGGCAATCAGCTCAAAAATGTGA
This sequence comes from Ceratoteleas bidentatus, assembly GCA_022817645.1. NCBI lineage: Eukaryota > Metazoa > Arthropoda > Insecta > Hymenoptera > Scelionidae > Ceratoteleas > Ceratoteleas bidentatus. The sequence continues at coordinate 1,019 of JABFPB010000724.1, forward strand.
ATTATGGTCAGTATGAGGTTATGTTTAATCAGGATCGAAGACAGTCCCGGGACTGCTCGAGAGCATCGAAACGACGAGTAACTGTTACCCGAAGAAAAGCACAATTTTTACCCGGCATGCGTGCACAATATTTACTCTCGCCTCGGGAGTAAATATTGCTCCAAGCGAGGAGTAACTGCTACGCTTTAGCAAAGTGTAGCAGCTACCCGCATAAAAGTGTAGCTGTCGCGTCATCCCATGCAGAACGGAAGTTTAGAAAAGGTTATAATGTCGCTTAGAGAATGTTGAAATATGGTTTAGTAAACGTTACTTCGAAAATAACGTTTAATAAACGTTATTTTTCAACCTTCTCTAAGCGACATTATAACCTTTTCTAAACTTCCATTCTGTATGGGATATTTTTTTCCGTGTAGGGATCGTTTTCTTGAAACAGCAGTGCGCCGGAAACTCACCGCGCACCAAATTCTGAACGTAACCATAATCAAATATTCATACAGTTATGCTCAGAAACGGGCGCGCAACGGGAAGCCATTTCTACGCCATTTTTTCAGTTCCGGTAAACTGAGAAAAAGGTTTGAGTAAATTTTACCATATCATTTAGGAGTCGCGACGTATTCTTTCTCATCTGAACAAAATTAGTATGACTTAGACGAATTTTTCCAAGATGATCAATATGTAACATTTACTGTAACTTGTAATAATGTCTCCTTTGAAGGTATAATAAATTTGTCCAAATGGGATACGATACGTCACGACTCCTATATGATATGGAATTCTAATAATTTACTGGAATTCTAATAATTCTTCACCGAATATTTTTCTCGGTGTAACCGCTGCGTTTTGATTGATCAGTAACAGTTGCTTCGTTCGAGAAGTACGGAGAGCTAGTCGCCCGCGGCGTCCCTCCTCCACCTTACCTTAGGGCCAATGGTGGTGGTCGCGGGATGATTGAGACAGGAGTTCTCGGAGTTGCGGCCGCGTGGCACGAGGCTGCTACTAAAGGAGCGAGAAATTTACTGCCTAGCCCGCACCTGGACCTCGAACTTCCCCTTCCACTCACATCTTTGTCCACTTTGCCGGCGTGGCGACGGCCAGTGGGTGGTGACAGCGCGCTCTTTTGTCGTTTTATTTAAGAAAATTTCTTTGTGTAAATTAAGAGGAGGACAAACTCCCCGGGCTAAAATATCCGGCTGATTACGGCAAAGAAGGTGTACACTCTTAAAAAACTACTATTTGTGTTGAATACTGAGTCTACTTGAAGCGGTTTTATTTGAATCAATTCTAACTGTCATACCTATAATAACCTATAACACACGGAAAATAGATTATGTTTCCCCATACGTCATGGTCCTACTGTTGGTAATAGATTTTCTATTCGTCACAAATAGATCAAAGATAAAGGTTCCAAATAGATTTTCCACTCTACTGTAGTAGTTACGAATTGCCTTTAATATTAATTTTTAAGAGTGTAAATTATTAAATTTAGTATCAAATTCCTAGGTTCTACAACTGTACAATTCGCAGTTTTCACAAACTACAAATAAAAGGCGGGCGGAAAAGTGGCCCGCCCGCTCAATTTTCCGCCCGAGGGCGGAAAGGAACCACTTTGCGCCCGATATGCAGGCACGAAAAAGGTCATTTTTTGTGCAGGTATGACAAAAAAACCTATTTTGCGCCCTTGGTACGAAATATACTATTGTAGGTGTCTAATTTTTAGACATTTAGGCAATTATGGTGTCGCGAAAAATGTCTTGATTCGAGAGACTTTAGCTGTCTATTTTACCATGTCTTAAAATTAGACACCTGATTTTTACAGTGTATGATGGAAACTTGTAAAAACAACTTTCTTATTTGACCCCGTTGTCGGTGATGAGTTGCTTGTCGAGCAATTTAGCGACAGCGCTCATGTTTTGTCCGAACCAAAGAGATACACGATATATTTATTCGTACGAGTTAACAGTAAATGCTACGTGCTTATCGTTTGACGAACTGGGGAACGTTTGTTATGAACCAAAAGCTAGGGATAACGAAGTCTCGGAGAGGAGCAGACTGCTGAAGTGTATTTAGTCGATTCTGTGGTACTTGCTCGGTTTAAGGTAGACGAATACCGTGCTGTAATTAGGTTTATTTTCGATTGTTTTCGTTAAAGAGCATGGCGATTTACTTTGGAGAGAGGACAGAGTGAATAGGGATGTTGGTCCAGGGATGTGTATCCAACCAGCGGGGAAATTGCATACTTGTGATTGATTTGCGACTGCACGTTTTAACATTATATGTACGTATATGTTCAGTTTGTTATGAACGAAATAGGCCTAATGTTGTAGCTGTAGATTTTTATAGCTCAGTTTAGCACGTCCTGGTCGAAGATACTTACGACAAAACTGCAGTCGAAATGGCAATTCCGTAGTCATCCGAGAACGGCGAAAACGGTCATCTCGAGCCTCTTTTACCGGTACATGGCACTTGCAGTCACAGGGGGAATCGTTTTTAACGTGAAGGTAACCATTTACAGTGGAACGTTCGAATGTTTGACGTTAAAAGATCCCACTGTGAATTCTGCATTAAATTCCATAACAAAATAGAGACGTCATAAAACAACAAATTTCCTAACGGAACATAGACGTTTCTCCAACTTTAAGGAATTTTGTCTTCCGTTAGGGTTGACGTAGTACTGACGTTTATAACCTCCAGTAAACGTCCATTTGACGTCTCTCTTCTGTACGGATTGTCATAGCCTATATAGCCAAGTACAAACTGTAAATAGATGTACTTTTACGCAGGATTTATTTGTCAAACCTATTTCGACCGTGTCAATTTCTCCCCTCTTAACTTTGTGCCAGCAAACTGAGACTCAAACAGGCCACTTTTTGTAGGAGCACATACCCAAGAGAGCGTTGCGGTCATCGCTCTCGTCAATGACCAACGCTCCATCTTTACGCTGTAAATGACCCGTTTCCTGTTTGAAGTGTTGTATGTGACTTTGCCGCGTGTTATGTCAACGAGTATTTGTGACAAAGGAGAGGCAGGGCAGGAACAGAAAGGTTCTCTTTTCGTCGATGTAACATAGTTTTGTACGTGATATACATAGTACAAATGTATTCGTTTTTATATGTAACTTGAGACAAAGAGTTGAAATAAATTGCAAAGATTCGAGACTGGAACAGAATCTCGTCAATGGTCGCCTGTGTCCCGCATCCTCCGTGACGCAGTTTGTCTTGATGCCACATTAGCGGTATAAGTCCGAGCAGCTACTTACGAGCGTCCCTTTCTGTTTCAGGTCTCCTGTACAAGGTGAAACCGTACCCCTGTCCTCAATGCGAGCGCAGTTACATGAACAAAAGCTCGCTAAACCGGCACCTGCAGTACGAGTGCGGAAAAGTGCGCCGCTACGAGTGCCCCCTCTGTCCGGTTCTAGTGCAAAAGGGCATGCTCCGCCACCACATGAACGCGGTCCACAAGGCCCGCTAGCCAGATATTGTTAAGAGTCGTAGCGAGCCGTTTGTTAATCCAAATACATGATGCGAAACTGTCGACAGTGTTGTGTTGTTATTTTCTGCGGGGTTCGCTCGGCGAACCACACACACAGACACACAAATCAGACTCCTCGTTGTACAGTGTACGCGGAGCAGCGCGGCTGACAGTGTACAGACCATGGCCAGACACGCTTGTTGGGATCTTTCGGGTGTGGCGGCGGGCAAGTTCTCCTACTAGCAACTACCACTGTCTCTAATTCATTAATGCTCTCTAATTCGACCTCTGCTCATCCATCACCAGGGTTGCCGACACCTCTGAACAAGCTATCTGACTGGAACGTTTGTGTTGGGCTGGTTGAGGGACTATCTCACTGCAATCCCGTTTCTCCCTTCCCACCCGTTACGTCCGTTTCATTTGCGTTGGTTTACGTTACTTTAATTTCGAAAAACGTTCATCGAGGACCATCCACCAGCAGTCCAACTGCCTGGGTCTCGAAGACCGGTGAGGGTCAGGATCGCCACTTAGCCCCGGACCATACCCGGTGCTAGGTAGGCAGTCAACTTCCAAGCTGGAATCGAATACGATCTCAGGTTCGGCAATCCAAGCCTGGTCGTCCTCCATTCCAGTCGTCTTCCGGCAGTCCCGCTGAACGTTTTTCGCGTTCGAACTCCGCTTGACGATGTTTTGTTTGGTTCTTCCCTATTTTTTAATTTGGTTCCTTCGCCTCTTTTGACCACTGTTGCAGGCATGGGCGCGCTGCTATCTCTGCTGCGCTCGGATTACAAGAAGAAGGGCCAGGCCCGCAGCACCAGCGGCGAGTCCACCCGCGAGTCCAGCGGCCGCGAGCGCCGCAGCCAGAGCGCCGGCAGCAACAACAATAATAATAACAACAACAACAATAACAATAACAACAGTATGGACGGCAGCGAGCGGTCAACGCGCGAGGTCGTTTTCCCGGACTCGTTCGAGGTGCTGCCGCAGCCGCGCGACCTCAGTATGTACATGGGCTCGGTTTCGCACGAGCAGCAGCGCAAATTCAGGTGTCGCTTCTGCGGCAAGGGGTACCGGTGGAAGAGCACGATGCGCCGCCACGAGATGGTCGAGTGCGGGGGCAAGCCGCCGGCGTTCCAGTGCCCGGAGTGCCCGTATAAAGCGCGCCAGAGGGGCAACCTCACCGTCCACTTCAAGAGGCACCATCAGCAATAGCAAAGCCAGCCAGATCTGGACTAAGTTGATCGACCACTTTTGCCGGGAGCGCGTCGTGGGTTTGGTTGGTTTTGGATAATGTAGGGTTTGCAGTCGATTGGTTTCTGGGAAATTGACGAAAAGGGAATTCCCACACGGACGAAAATATATTCCTAAAGTATATGTCAAAATATACCAAATATATTTCGGCAAAAAATTGTATAACTCCTATATATTTTATATATATTTATTGCATAAGCTGAGAAATATATATAAAAATATATACATTTATATATTATATGTATTTAAAATACATTTAATATATTTTAAATATATTGTACATACATTTTTTGCGGCAAAAAGTTATATATTTAAGCATATATTTAAAAAATATATTTTCGACCGTGTGGGTTGGTACTGGTCCCGAATTCGGTAGTATGATTCTGTCTGGCATCGAGTGCTGGATGGTGGTTCGATTTTTGGGGATATTTATGGGGAATGATATGGGGTTATTGGAGGACTGAGAGTAGTCCTGTCAGAGAATGATATGTTTAGAAGATATTTTGGGGGATTTGGGGCACTTTTTGTTAGAGAAACCTGGGTTAAAGGGAGTTTTTGGATTTTAACTTTGACCTTTCTTATGTAGGATAGATCAATTTGTCATGAAATTGTTATTCTAGCAATATACGTTCAGGGGGCTCAAACCTTACAGAAAGCGCGAGACCTAATAGCGGAAGTAATTTCGCAGTGCTACTACCAGAGGCGCTGTTTCATATAAATTCAGTTACACAAGATACAAACAAAGGGCCCCCTGTATACGATGAGATCAAAAGAATAGTGCAGGGTACTGAGGTACCTTTGAACGTCTCATATGTGTTTGGTACTTTCACCTAGGGAATTGCATTTACAGTTGGGTGCTTATTAACTGAGATGTGACAGTCTGAAGCACGCGACAGTTCCTTAGTGGTGTTTGCATATTTTAATTGTATGATTAACATAGACAAAATTTATAATTTTTTACTTTTATAGAGATTTATCACTTAAATATATACACGAGTATATAATATATTTATAATACTTAATTGGTCAATGTATTTGCATAAGTGATAATTTATTGAGTAAGTTGTTACATTCCTTAAAAGGTTATTTTTTTAATCAATGTTTTACGATAAGTGTAAACTTGTATTTGATTACTTTTAAAAAGTTTTATGAATACAATTTATTTTTAAAAATATTATATTTTTATAAAATTAATTATTCTATGTTTCTATTTTTTTAAAACTATTTTTACTTAAAATGAGACAATTCTTAACATAATTTAATTAAATGATTATCATTCCGACTGTCGCAGTACTTAATGTTGAGAAGATAACGTCTTAAGGATCGACGATGCCATTGGAGAAAATACCATTTTAAATAATAGCTTCAGTAATAGCTATCACTTTGTTTTTATTATAAATATTTTCAACCTTTGAAATTCGGACAACTGTAAACTGTTTAAAGTGCTAAAGCATATTCCCACTAAATCCGATTAGCCAAACGATGTCGCAAATCAGACTGTTTTCTACCTACCATCCAAAACCAATCAAAGTAGGTGCCCGAGCTCTCAGAGTTCGCCGGGGATACGGCACAAATGACCTTACTTCGTAAGAGTGAGATTTATATTTTACTTAAGCACAGTATATACAGCAGCAGCTGAACTAGATTAGAAATGATTACATCACTTGACCTGTTTTTGTATTTTTATTTCTATTGAGAGTTTAACTTACTACTTTTTATAACGTTATCGTACGTTTGATAGAGATTTTTAACGCAAGTCTACGTTTTCCCCAAATTACGTTTGAGATTCCACGCGCAGGGACGCCCGTGTCCCAACGAATGTTTACGAACTTGTTACTCAATCCTCAGTTGCCCGAGTGTTAATATTTGTTCAAATGATTCCGTCCAATGGTCGCGCGTGCGAACCGAATTTGGCATTTGGATGTCTCCGGCAACACAAATTGTTATTGACTTTTACATTTCCGACGCAGCCGTATTAGGGAAAATCAGTATTTGGGTCGCCGGACCGATTCACTCAGATTGGACGCGCGCCTCCAAAACGAAGCACCTGAGGATGACGCGAGCTGATTGTGTTACATTATCCGCGAGCTTCAAGTCGCGCCGAAATATTTATTTTTATATCCCACTAACACACCGTTAGACTTACGATTACATAGAGTACCGCATCTCTCTGTTACAAACTCGTCGATCAATTTCTTCCACCGCCGCATCGATGTATGTACAAGTATACATACATATACGGCACACGTATATGTATATATAGCGAAGTAATTCGTACAGTAAGCTCACGATATTTATATTACTTCTTGGGTTGGTTCTCATCTTATTAAGCCGTAAGTCTATTATTTATGTTTAACGTAGGCAATTCATTGATTAACCCGATTTGCTTCCAGCCACGTCTCGAAAGCCCTCCCCCTTGCGTTAGATTTTGTGCCCCGACGACAGTTGGTGACCCATCTGAAATGTCACTCAAGACTTTGAACTGACTCGAAGTGACAAAATCAACTTCAGATACTGTTACAATCGAAGTACAGACGAAATATCCTTTTGGCACAAAAAGAATCATTTTGACAGAATCGAAATGAAAATGAATCGTTTTGTGACAAAAGGAATCGTTTTCATTCAATTCGACTCTTCTTTTTTTCTTCGCGAGTCTTGGCTTAGTTTTGTTACTGGTATCCGGATGGTTAATCGCCAAGAGTCTTTGGGGCTCCGATGCAAGTGCCTCGTGAAGTTTGACGAATCGCGCGTTTTTACACAGCTTCCTCCGAACCGACAACTGGTTGTACTTCGCGACGACGACGAACCAGCGTTTAAGCTTAAGACATTCCAGTATTCAGCGCGACAGAGAGAAGAACCCCTCGCTTTCGGCAGAAGAACTCTTTTTCTATCCTTTGTTACTTGACTCGAGCTGTTGTTCTAGATTGTTGCACGATTGTAAAATGTCGAAGCGATATTTGTGTACGTCCGTTTCGACCCCTCTGTCTCGTAAGTCCTTCCTCTTTTCATCCCATCCCTGCTCTTGGACCCCCCTCCCTCCACTGTAATGGTTGTTAGAAGGGTACTGGAAACTTCACAGTTGATTCCGCGAGAAGTGTACGCCGTCGCCCCAGTATTTTTGATATCAGTATTCGCGAATCTTGCAGTCGTGCGGCTGCGGCCCGACTGAGGCTCAGCCTCGGACAAAAGCGCAACAGCAGGCCCGCGACTGGTCGACCGATTGCTTACTAATCTCACGTAAAAACTTAAAAACCGATCTCAGTTGTGCTCGCGGGGACGCCGCCCCTCGAACAATATACGCCACTTTCAACGAAACGCCGAGCTGTCTCGGCCTAACGCCTAAGTCCTAACTTGTACTCGCGGTTACTCGTGCGGATCAGACGGAGACAGACGGCCGTTCGCCTTTTCTTTCGACTGTTCACCCGACCGTGGCGCCCTCTGTCTCCGCTCGCCGGGGCAGCGCCATCTACGTCCACCGCCGTCGTCGTAACCGCAATCGAGCATCTCTACGAAACCGGAAGACAAAAGTACAGAAACAGCAACACGACAGGACGAGACACACTTTGTTGCGGGTTATTTTTTGTCAAATTAAATATTTTTCTCTGTAATCGAACGCGTGGTTGTTTCTTTTCATCGGGGACACCGATGAACGCCACCTTCCACCCCACCACCACCTCCCTGCCGAGGATGAGCGTACGGTTGTGTCTGGGTGACGGTCTCGGGGCGACCTCCTACTGCATCCCACTAACCGACTGTTTTCTTTTTGCAGTGCCTTCAGGCTACCCGGGGGCCGACGACTACAAGCCCTACGCGTGCGACATCTGCGGCCGGGCGTACCGCAGGTCAGTGTGTCTGCAACGGCACAAGAAGTTCGAGTGCGGCAAGGAAGCCCAATTCGAGTGCATACTGTGTTACTCCCGGTTTAAGCACAAGCACAGCTTGCTGCGCCACTACAACATCCACAACGTCAGGCTGTGAAAGCGCCATCTGCCGAGGACTCGTGGTTAGCGCGTCTGCGAACGACAGGGGCTCTTCCTTCGGCGACAGCCGATCGTTTGCGTATCATTGTCGCGTATGTTTTATTTTTCTACGAGAGGTAGATAAGAGCTAGATTGTAAGGTGACGTTGCGAGTCCAATCAAACGGGATCTATTTTTGTAAGAACGCAGATTCGAGAAGTTTAATCCGGTCCGTAGAGAGCGCAGAGAGGAGAAGGTTCCGACTGAATCGGGTAGAGGTGGACTGCAATATGGGGAGCCCTGTCAATCAAAACTGGCTGGGAACCATAAATGGAAATTAACTCTGGAAAGTTTGGTCCCTTAGTTCAAGTATCCATCCTGAATTCCTAGTTAGGTTACATGGAATTTCTGGATGGATACTTGAACCAAGGAATCCACATTCCTTGTATGGTTCCAAACTGTTTACTACGTTAGGGAGGTGTTTCACAATCTGGATTTTAAGCTTTCGCAAGTCATCCCGGAAACACAGAGGATTACCCACTTGCTGATTCAACGAAACGTTTTCCTCTCTCAGGCCCCGGCGAACGACCAAGTTCGAGCTGTCCAGGGCTGCTTCCCTATTCTCAGGTAAACGTCCGATTGTATCTCTCAAACCTGTCTCTGCGGAAGACGGTTCTATCAAAAGATGTTGTTCAAAAAAGCAAGTGTTCCGATAGAAAAGCTATTTTCACGTCCTGCGACATGTGCTAGTTGTTACTCCGTACTTAGCTCCGCCGCGGGATCATTGCCATGTAAGCGGTCGCGAGCTGCGAGGTCGCGATTCAGAGTTGGACGAATAAACGGCGATTCTTTTGCAGCCGCTGCTTGGCTCGGTCCTTGTTTGCCCCAGCCTCCAGATCCGCCTCCTTAGTTTAATTTCTTTTCTGTTCCACGAGGACACCCTGCCGGGCCAGCCGTGAACACTCACTTCATCATGCGATGTCTCTTCTGCTTTCAGATTACTGGGGCCAGGTGAATCCGCTGGCGCTCGGCGACGTCGACACCGCGTTCCAGCCGGTGCGCACCGCGCGCGGACAGTCTTCCTACAAGTGCCCGAACTGCAACCGATTCTACATGCGCTCTTCCTGCCTGAAGCGCCACCTGCGCGTCGAGTGCGGCAAGGCGCCCAAGTACCAGTGTCGACTGTGCCAAGGCTGGTTTAAGTACAAGCACAACCTCGTCGCGCACATGAAGCTGCACAACGAGGAACCGAAGCACCGCTGCCTGCTGTGTCCCAAGAAGTTTTATCGGCGAGACAAGCTGCACGATCACGAACGCAAGTACCACCACTTGTACCCGATCTAAGTGGTGGATCGGAACGATTCTGTTCCTGACGGTTTTTTGACTGACCGATTCGATTCGTTGTTGGTGGGTGGGGGCCTTGTTTCCAGTTTGTGTCTCGATGGTTGCACGGGAATGTCGGAGGTTGGTGCCCATTTCGGTTTAATTAGTTGGTTCTTTTTTCACCAGACTAAATAACTGTTTAATATTTTGGTCTGGTGAGAAAGATTAGGTGTGAAGAAGGGGTTATTGGGGAACGGTTCAAGTTCTGCTGTTTGTCATGGAAGAAAAGTATTTTGGTAAATTTCTGGAATTTAGGAAACTGTTATGTAATATGCGTATGAAGGCTTTTGAGTCATTTTGTATGTAAAGTTTTTAATGTCAGATTGCATTTACTTTTATATGTCTAGTTTTTTTGTGGCGAATATTAAGTGTTATTTATGTATGGTGCAACTATCCAACTATGCTACTGATCTGGATAGACAACCTATATGAGAAACTGTCTTGTTTGACTTTTTATCTTAAATTATTGTTTCAAATTAATTTTAGTATTATATGTAAAGTTTAAAGTAAACGGTTTACACTAAAGGTTTACAGTAAAAATACTGTTCTTTTGACCCAAACAAATTAAACTGAATTGTCCCACCCTGAGGCAGAGACCAGGTATAAACCTGTTGTAATTCTACATTTGTTGTTGCATATTGACTGTGTATGATTATTTCTTGTTTGTATTTGTATTAAAAGTCGACAAACGTGGAATCTATGAAAAAAACAATCGAGGCACAGCTAAATGTTTTATGTTTATTATGCAAATCAACGAAACTGTATTAGGGATTTTAAATGCCTGGATTCATGTGATTCTATGTTTGGATGAATATAATTTGTAAACTGTTAGTGTGTGAAGGTTTACGAATCGGTCGAAGATTTGTTGATATTTTGGGTTATCTAAATGTAGTATACGAATTATCTTCTTCCAATCAGTGAACCGTGTGAACGATCATCGGATTTTTTCATCAACGTTTCAACGAATTCGATCGAAACTTCGTTTAAGCTTTACAATATCAACATTCACATCGGAAGGATTCGGTGATTGTTACGATACGGAAATCAGAAAAGTATTATATCATTTTCAAGCAATTGTACGCTGGAAAATAACTTGGAACTAAAATAAAAAGGTTTTCACGCAAACAGGTGCTGACGTGAAAACCCCGTGACTTCGAAGAGAAGCTACACGTAGAAGCGTTGCAAAATAGATTACTATAACTAAACAAAATATATATATATTTATACATTGTATATTCTACGATATGTTTTCAAAGAATTTTCTACACGCTTTGCTAACGATTAACACTAGTTCTAAGTATACCTTGTAAGAAATATGTTCACTTATGTACATAAAACTAACGCAGATGTAAGATCGTTACCAGAAATCGTTTATATTACAACATTAATGGTATTCTTTGTTTTAGACCTAAGTATACCGTGAAGAGGATTGCTCTACTTAATTTACTTGTTCAAATCAAATTCGATGCGTAACCGGACTGATACGATGCTATTTATTCTGATGATTTCCGAATATTTAATTTATTCATTTTCAAATCTAAGTTATTATCATATACAAACACATCTTTTTACATCTTTGTAAAACTCCTATAACTTGGGACGTTCTACCTTGAACAAATCTGAAACGCCATCATGAACTCTCAGAACACAAATACTCCACCTCAAGTATTACCCCAAACCACCCAATCCCAGATTCCCAGCTTCAGTTCAAACACCGTTATCTGCTTCTCCCCCAGAATACTCTCTCTTGCGTTGTTGTAATCTTGCGTTTCACCCCCTTCGAACCGATTGTACTTACGTTTCAGTATTCCAACGATAAGAGACCGCAACCGAAACAGAACTAACAAGCCAAGAAACAAGAACCACGAAGATTCGCAGACACCGACTTGTATTGTAAGGACTTGAACTGTAATTCAATCTCGTCGACAATATGTAACTGATAAGAGCTGTAATAAAGTGATTACTCGAACCACGTGTACGCAATGCCGCAAATCGCACAACAGTCAACAAGCATGCTCGACGGTCACTGGAAACCACCACTAACACCTCTGCCCTCTGCTTCTCTCGTTCCAGACAAGTACCAGTTCCGTCGACCGCAATTGAAGGTCAACGCCAAGAAGAAGATCTACCCGTGCACCACCTGTCCCAAACTCTACAGTTCCATAAACGCACTCAAGTTCCACATGCGATGGGAGTGCAACCGCGAACCCGACCTGCAGTGTGACTTTTGCCCCTACCGCACGGTCAGAAAGTCCAGCCTGAGTCGGCATATCCTGCGCCACCGACGACTTATCCAGTACCGCTAGACTGTATTCTGGCCCGAGCGCCCTCTGTACCCTCGGTGACAGATGAATATAAGAATTGCTGTTGCAATCGATCGTGTTGTCCTTCTTTGCGTACTCCGAGTTCATATTCCCAGTCGAGTCTCGCTAGATGTCGTGTTTAGTTGATGACTGTTGACCTCTTGAGCGGTGGAACACTCTTACATGGGCTTTCGTTTTTTAGGTGTTCCGGTGGACGAATCGGACCCGCTGGCAGGATCGCCGTACCGCTGTAGTAAATGCCTAAAGGTTTTCAAAAGCGCCAAGTCGTGCATCGGCCACCTGAAGGAGTGCGGCGTGGACCAAAAGTACCAGTGCACGCATTGCAATTACAGGTCTCACCGCAAGACCAACGTACGCCGGCATTTCTACACGAAGCACACGGATAGTCTCGGCCAGGAGACCGAGTTCTTTTACACGGTTAAGACCCGGCGGCTGGTGTAGAAAAGTATCGACACGCGTATTGATGGCAAGAAGTGTTGGGAAGATTGTTGAAGGCTACTGAACGAAACGATAGCGTGGATAACGGAATTGGGGCTGTTTTATGATGTATTTTTAAGTAGGGAGGGATACTCGAAGAGTATCTGATATTTGTCTGATATATATCTGTTCTTGGACGGACTCTGACACTTGTTTCAGCGATGGCAAGATAACGAGTGACTGTAAATAGTTGACAGAAGAGAAATGTAAATACGACGATTTTAGACATATGACTATTTTTGTAAAGAGGAAGGGTGGTGGATCCGAGTCTGTGTTGGTCAAACATATCATTTCACCACATCGTCTGGAATAGGTAGAGTTCGGATACTGTACATTCCAGGTTCCTGGTTAGGGAGCAAGAAACAACTTTTAGGCACAACGGGTAATGTCGCGACATTGTAAGAGTGAAATAAATCGCATTCGCAACCAATGTACTCCTATCACATTGTTTTTATTCCGAAGTTTCGTAGGCCACTCTCGTTCGACTGATCGATGCACTCTGGTTGATGTCCTCCTATCCTACCTTCACTGAAGAGATACGACCCAGGCGACAGTCTCACATTTCTTTAATTGGTCTCGCCTGTCTGCTCTGTTTTCCGGGATCTCTGTTTGTGTGTGCAATTGGGTACGGAGTTGGACGGCTGACTGGCTGGGGCACAACTAAAGCAGTATTTGTTGTTTTTGCAGATGCCGACGAAGAGAGCGCGGACTTGCCACTCCAAGCTTGGAACGACGGCCCTGGTTTCACCGAGTTAAAGATCCCTGCGTTCGCCGATAAGCAGTCTGGCAGCGGGGGACACACGTGCACCAGGTGCGGTAGAAGCTACAAGAGGAAGGACTCGTTGCAGCGTCATGTGCAGTGGGAGTGCGGCGTCGAGCCGCAGTTTCACTGCCCCTATTGTCCTCAACGGTGCAAACGAAAGACCCATTGGCAGCGGCACATCCAACGCCAACACGTGGATAAGTACGACGAGTTCCAGCAACACTCGGTCATGTTGGCGGAGAAATTCGGGATGGTCAAACAGTCGCCGATATCGTATAAAAAGGAGTAAAGTTGGGAGGACGTACGAAAAGTTGTGGTGTCTCGTTAGTTTGTATGAATGATTCAGGGAGGACCCCAAGTCGCAGACCCGGAATTCATCCAAAAGGTACTTACGATTAAATTGATAGAATGGTTGGAGCGAAGGCGAATCGAGGAAAAAGACACAAGCATTGATGTACATTAAAAACGCTCCGAGTCAAAACCCTCGACGTCAGCCCAACTTAGACTTGTAAGCAAAAGCGGCGAACCATGACTTAGTTTCTAGACCTTAGCTATGGATAGATGTGTTGAGAATATAGTTGGTATTATATTTTTGTTAGGAGGATTTACACGAACTCGACAAGTGCCTTACTGCAACCTAAATCATGTAACCTATTGTTCTAAGACGCAATCGGCGACGAGAGGAAACAGTATTTTTCATACAGTTCTAGGATTAAGTCAATGTAATGGTACCGACTGATTAATTCGATAAGGCGTTTTCTCCTCTACCCCCACCTTGATACTCCCTAGCTGTAATTTTAGTTACGTAGTCGTCTCGTTAAGTTAACGTTAAGTTTCATATTGTTAAGCGTGAAGTGTGCTTGTTCCCTGTTGACCTCAAGAGGGAACGCCGTGACGACTGCAAGTGAAACTAGCTGTTGCCACTCTGCGAATGAATAAAGAATAAACGCTGTACGGATCTTCTCAGAACCGACTGTGATTCTCCATGTGAAATTCCAAGGCCGACGGGATAGTCCGGGCGTGCACTTGGTGTCAATAAAGTCGAGGGACCAGCGGATAAGCACCCAACCCACTTACCCAGCCAACAAACTTACCTCTACCGTCTCTCGCTACCCTGACTGCCAGTCACGCCTTCTATTCTGTCGCCGGCCACTTGTCCCGGATGGTTGACCGTCGGCGAGAAGCCGGCCCGCGCCCGGCTCGCGTTCAATTTTATTTTACACCTTCCAACCTTCCAATCTTCTTGGAACGTAGGCATGCTACTACTAACTAAGTATCGAAAACCTGTAAATAGAACGCCGAGAAACTTTCCATCGCTTAATGCCGCGAAAGGAACAAAGGTCACCGGGTGGCGACGCTTGAACTCTGCGCCTACGGATTCAAGATGGCCGCCAAGGGAGCACCTGTTCCTTTCCGAGACAAGACACCGCGAATGCCGCTCTCCTCCTTTTACGGTACCTATATAGCTAGCTGCTTGGGGCTACGAAGTAAGGACTTGCACACTTGAGAACACGCACACATGTACTAGTACGTAACGCGGTCTGCGCCCGAGCGCCAGACCGGCGAGATGCCGCGCACCCACCGACAGTTTGCTTGCATCGAGGCTTGATTGATTGACAGTAGACACCCGCCTCGTTTCTCCCTTACAGGCCCGAGCTCGACTTCGGTCGAGCTACGTTTACGTTTAAGCACCCCACCGATTGTTATGCCTTGTGTTGAACAGATGTCAATAAAGTCGGAAACCTTGTGTTTTCCAGCCGAGGATCTGAGTATCACAGGCCTAAAGTGGGCAGCGGCTTGGCAGCGATGGAGCGTGCCTTCGATAATGTGGCGAACTGGGGCGGGCCTCGGCAAGGGACTGGGATCGGCCTCCTCCACTCCGGAAGGCTTCAACTGTCCGGCCTGCGGCCGGGTGTACAAGCTTAAGAGCAGCTTGCGCAACCATCAAAAATGGGAGTGCGGCAAGGAGCCACAGTTCCAGTGTCCCCATTGCGTTTACAGGGCGAAGCAGAAGATGCACATCGCCCGCCACATGGAGCGCATGCACAAGGAGAAGATCTTTAAGCAGGAGCTGGTCTAGAACCCGCCCGTCCACGCGAAGAGCCGCGGACGCCCCCTGGCGACTCGTCACGGAAGATGGAGCTTCGCGTTGCGCCGCCACTGCTGACCGCGGAGCCGTGAGTAGATGGGACGTGAGTAGGTGGCGCTGCGACCCACCGCGATCTGGGCGCCGCCACGGTGCATCACTAGCGCCGCCGCGGCAGAGCGACGCGCGCGAGTCGTCCTCGTTATTGCCGTTTTGTTTGTTCCTTTTGTATTTTTGTTTTCAATTTTTTGTCAACTGACAGTCAGTTTTTCTTTTTAGGACGATTCGATCACGTTTTAGAGCGAATTATTTTTCATTGATTGTTTTTATTTTTTTGAAATTGCGATTTTTAACTTTTGAAAGCCAATTTTCAATTGCGTCAGCATGATGTCACGATAGAGGTTTTTTGTTTAATTTTATTTTCCTGCGTATCAAGGATACGAACGATCGAGTCGTTCTCTCAGTTGGGGCACTCCGTCGGTGGTCGGCGCTGCGGAGACCGTTTCACGGTGGGGCTCGTGATGGACTGATGACCCCTGATCCGCTCGCCGACGCATTCAGGGAATTGTCGATGGAAACGACTGTGATATACTGTCAATAACGTTCTGAACGTGATTAGCCTTTGAGGGTCGTTTGGGGATTTTGGACGAGGTCAAACCAGTTTTGTTTTTAATTTTAGTACGTTTTAACATTAGGATGTATGAGAAACCTGCTATATATAAAATGTAAGGGAAGGATAATTTGGCATTCAGACACTTTAGTCAACAAGAATTCAATAAATCTCATTCGTGATAAATGTAACAATTAAACATAATTTTAATATATTTTAGAAAAGAATCGAATTCGTGATTATAAATTAGTGTATTAATTATTGTTAAATTTAATTGGTCAGGCGGGCGGAGAGGGAACTGTTGGGGTTGTTCTGGTCCAAGCGAGATTATCACAGGACAGTCCATCGTGGCGGAAAATCGGCTGCGCTGACGACGGATTGCCGCGACTGAGACAAAGACCACCCGGCAAACCGGAGCTCTTCCATAGCAACCATTCTGGTCACACTGGTTCCATATTTTTAACTGGACGTTGCCGTTTTACGTGTGGCTCACTGGGGACACGAACACACGCAAAATGCACCAAAATGCCGCACCCGTTTTAGCCGTCTCTCATTCCAGGGCGCACGTTTTAACATTCCAAACAGGTCACGACCGAATCGCCCCCCCAATCGGAGCCTTTGATTCAGCTCAGGCACGTTTCCGAAGCGGACATTTTGGTGCATTTTAGCCGACCGAACACACGCACCCATTGTCGACCCAGCGTCCCCTTACTCGATCACCGCTTGCATATACTCTGCATATATAAGGATGTCTCAAAGTGTAGAAGCAAATCAACTTGCACAAGACACGAACCGACCATAGACTTAAACGAATATCCTACCGGACATCGAGACGCGCGTATTTTTACAAACCATCATGCAATAGATCCACCGTTTTATACACTGAGTATGTATACATATATATTTGATTATACATGTATATATATATTTATATATTAACTATATAGAGCAGCCCTGCGCAACCCCAAATACTTCTTAGAGTCTGGATTTAAGAGAATCGTTCGGGCAGATGTCGCTGCTGTCGCTGACGTCTGTTGTCGAATGACGCGACCTCTACCAACGAACCTCTAAGTTTTGGACCTCTGTTCGAATGTATATACAATTTCTTTACACCGTGAGAGTGTGTTTGAGGTGACATGGGAACCTGTAGGCTGTAGGACTTTGGACGTTGAAAGCCAAAAACCAGAATCTGCAATAGAGTAGTATTTACTGGATTCTCCCTTCTTATATATTAGAGAGGTCTATATCTGACTACGGTTCACAATCTTTTGAACTGTTGTTTTTTATCATATCACCCACATTATTTACACATCTCTGTGTATGCAATAGTATTTGTACAGTTTATATCTAAAAGTCCGATGTCTCTGCCAGTCCAGTGACAATTTCCTCTCACAACAGCTGAAAAAGGTCCTTTCCATCGACTTCGTCACCTTACACACTCGAATGACTGAACGCAGCCCGAAGCTCGGGTTCCGCAGGGCTCGAATAGAGAGTAGTTATTGTTATTATTTTATACTTTTTTAACGACCGCGAAAGACGTTTACTCGAGACCGCTTGTACATTTTTTATATTTATACCGAAGTATTTTTACAAAAGGCAAACGAGTGCAATCCGCGCTTTTCCTTACGAGACAACGCACCTAGTATCTAGCATAGACGCCTACTCCTAAGTACCCGCAAAGAGATTCCACTGACGTATTACTATTTATATACCATATCCTGAAACGTCCGTTCCTTTTTAGCCACCCGCCCGTTCTCACCCGTCACGCGTTCTGCATTTTACTTTACTGCGTTTTACACTTTTTTACGTTACTTTAACCAGCGCAAATTCCTCCGTGCAATTGTTCCCCGCTCTCGATGGTTTTTCGACTGCCATGTCAGACGCTGGGTCGACAAATCACTACGGTTCGGACACCGGGCCGAGTACGGTATTGTCACTTGAAATTCCCATTGTTCCTAGTACTAACGTATCGTTCATACGCCACTTCCTGTCGCTATGCGGTCGTCGCCTGCGACACCTACCGACGCATCTTGGTACTACCAGGTATACTTCGGCCAGCAGATGTACGACCGTTCCGACGATTTGTCGTCCGTCGTATCGCAGTATTCGAGAGTTTGAACTATTTCCGCCAATCGCGAACCACTTCTGCTGGCCGGAAACGCTCGATGTAGGTGGCGCTCGCTTCGACCTAACGCATAGCGGCCCCGCAACCGCAGACAAAGAATCAAAAGCCGCGTACCGCAATAGTACGGACCAGAGATATAGCTTTACATAGCCCACGCAGCATAGGACTAACGTACGAGTGTCGTTGCAAACCAAATACCGCCAAGTACTCGAAGGCCCCGCGGGCGCGCCTGTCCCGTATTCCTATGCCACGCAAACCACGTGCAACGGCCGTCCAACTTTCCATACCGTAGACAATATTTATGAAACAAGCTAAACTATTCGTAATTATACTCATAACAGTTATCGAATAAGTCTATTGTATCGTCTGAAGCTCTAGCAACCGCGACTTTAGGTCTTAGCGTGTAAATTTACGTTCAACTCACCGAATACAGTCTCTTCGCAATCGACGAACGGTACGTTCGCGATCCAGAGGTTTTACGAGGTCATAACATGTACTTTTTAATTGTTATCATTATTATGGTGATTATTTTTTGTCCGTATAATTTTATTTTTATTCATACGACTAATTGTTCGTATTATTATATTTTTTATATACGTATTGAAGACGTCCCGTGATTTCTGGACGAGGATGGATATACGCTGGTAAGGCCATCATGACTGTGTTTCGATTGTCTTGTCCAAGTGTAACCATTGTTGTTGAAGCGCTGGACTCTTTCGTGAACCTTTTGCTACTATTTAGAAGGTCTTACTTGGGACCGACGAATGCGATGAAGTCGGACGTGGGGCGAATTTCGGGCGACCCTCGAGCCGGGGACTTTAACTTTATATTTGGAATCTAGATGTGATACCTTAGCGTTACTTTTTGTACGAAAATTGTTGTTGAGTTTTGTGGGCCTTGTTTTCGATATTTAATTGTTCGAGACGGTCCAAGGACCGTCCGAGGGTGGGTCGGCGTCAGACGCGGCGAGATTATAGTCCTTTTCAAAATCCATTTCGGCGGTCTTCTTTTGGCACCGGTTTCAACGTTGTTGGTACATTTTAGGCACGAGAAAGTATACGTTTTAGGCAAGTTATATTTTTCTAAAGAAACTAATATATACTGTAAAAGAAGTGGATATCTATACGATATATATATGTGTGCGTAGACAAAGCGAGGGGTGGGAGAGAGAGAAAACAAATTTATTTATAAAGATATTTATAAATGCCCGGCTCGCATGTGTCCGCGAAGGGTCCCGAAATGACGTCACCGCGTCCGCGCCGGTTTTAAGTTCTCTCTATGATTTTTCGTCAATTATTTTTTTAAACTTATAATAATTGAGTTTCAAAAGCCCAAAAATGAAGGAAAGTAAGAAAGAAAGATAAAATGAAAGAATTCTGATGACGCAACTCGAATGTGATAAGCGAATCTTTCGGTGATGTATCCAAGATAATTGATGATTTCCAAGGTAACGTATCACTGACCGATAACGATACTGTGATAAATTTCGTCAAACTTTCGTTACCGCTCGCATTCGTAAAATCTCTGGACTCCGTAGACGCAATGTATGTCAGGCAACGTACGATTAGTTGCACAAGAGTAATCGAACAAACAAGAATAATGAAAAAACAAAGTATAATTAACGTAAATAAACGAGTATCAATGCTGGTTGATGTGAGGTGGGAGACGATTGAGAGGAGAAGAGACGAAGAAGTAGGAGGAGGACGAAGTAGAAGTAAACGGAAGAGAAGAAGATAATGATGAGAGACAGAGGAGTAACTAGTAGAATAAAAAGGTTCCCTGGCTGTGGCGAAACGCGTGACCGACTTGGAAGGGGTCGGCCAAGTGTCCCGGACAAGTGTGAGGTAGACCGAAATTATTTTCAGAGTTGCCCAAAAGTTGTCCCGGAGGATCGAGGCCTATCCGCCAGTCCGACACTTGTCCTTCCCGCAGCCTTCGGCTCAGCGTTTGGTCGCCGCGGGGACGTAAAGAGGCAGATGATTAGTTAAGGGAGACTTTGATTGGGAGGGATGAATAGATTCATTATATAAAATAGTTATACGCAACTAGGCTTAAGGCGTCGTTTGTAAGGATCCTTATACTGAAGAGTCGATGAATTTTTGTTCCGCGATTACGATTATATATTACCGTATCTGATAACCGAGCGACTTTATACTACAGTTATTGATATAGTGCCTCACGAGGTCTTGATGCATGACGGCGACCGGTCGCTCGTCGGCCGGTCCTCGTCCTATAACGGAGATTATTAGTGTACGCTAACTAATTGATTAAGAGATAAGCAATGGTAAGTTAGGTTACGTATCAAAATGAATGCGCGCCTCCAATACGATTGCTCGACCGAACGCGGACGACGTTCGGGATGTCAAGGTTGCACGCAGGTTTTTTCGGAATTGGCTTCTTTTGTGTCGCGGATACGAAACTTTGTGGGGACAGCTCGTCGCTTTTCCGATTCGCCGTGCCAATTTCAATCGCGCCAGCCTCACCGGCTGGCCCTTGATTGTCACTATGTCCCACTCTGTTGCAATGCGTTATCTCGGTCTTTTGTCCTAACAGCCGAGGCTACTCCGATCCTGCTCACGAACGCGAGCTTGGCTGCCTTCGAGCTTCTGGCCCATGGAAGCACTTTGTGGGAAGTCGTTCGACTTGTGGGGAACTCCATTCGAGTTCTCCTTTTCCTTGAACATACTTTTGTTCGTTTCAAATGAAGCTTGTCATTGCGAAGAATCCTTTTAGGGGTTTAGGTGATAGGCTCTGACGTTCCTTGTACCATTGTTCCATAGGTTCTCTTGTGATCCAGTCAGGATGGTTTTACCCTATACAATTTAAACGTTACAGTCTGTCTCCGGTTACTGTTAGACACTGACTGAGTGTCGAATGACAGCTCTCATCTAGTACCTCACATGGCGTAGAAGGACATTCCATCTCGAGGAAATGCACGAGCCTCGCTTCGAAGCAAGGGCTGCAATTGGTCCATTTTATCCCTTTGACTTGTATGTTGAAAAGACTAGCTTTATCGGAGGATACGTTCGTTATGATCCATTGTTATCCAGTAAAAGGAATTGCAAGGTCGGGTATCAGTTACTGAACGTTCATTTTTAAAGTATAATGCTAATGTGCAGAGCGATGGTTTTGGGTAGGAAACAGGACGTTTCGAATTAGACTTACGCGCTTGAATTGCAATCGAGGATATGATCATATCTGATTTCTACCGTCGAATCGACGAGTCCGCCGTTCAGTAACTCCTACCGGTTGCCTTAATTTAAGCTTGTCGCGCGACAAAATTATCGCTTGGATAGACGCGTCACCTCAACTGCCCTTTCACGATCAAGCAACGATCACTTGTCACTGTAGCGGATCGAGCCGGTCGAACACTCTGTAATCATATGTGCCTTCGAAACGTTCTGACAACGGAATTCCAAGGTCTAAAATGCTAAGTGATAATGATGATAACGGTAAACGGTAACTCGGTGGCGAGGTAAACGGTAGAAGAAAAAGCGCAAAAAACACAAAAAAAAAAACACGAAAAAGAGAAGAAAAAGAATTATATCGAGGAAGCGTAAGAGTTGCGGGAGGATGTTAATTTGGCGCGGGTAGTCTTGAAGTAACCAGCCTATTTGGTAGCATATATATGGTATATTGTTTTACGCTTGTTCTCTCCATTAGACGCTATTATATTCTCTAGGTTTACGGTGCGTTAGACGTTGCGACTTGAATTGGACCTTAAATTATGCCCCCCGTCTCTCGTTCTCTCTTATTTGTTTGGTGTCGGGTCGGGACGGGGGGTCTTAACCAAATCGCAAGTGACGGAAAAAATACGGAATTAGAGCGCAAGTTGAAGAAAAGAAAAGAAAACGACAAAAAAAGTAATCCCTTGGTTTTAAAAATTATCGCAGCGGCGATTGGAATTGCTTCTTATGGTAGGCCGCGTTTTTCTCTTCTCGTAATCGATAAGTTGTAAAACGCTTGTCTTCTGTCCGGCCGGCGCATATTCCGCCTGCATATCCAGGTGGCGCGTCGGCCCGCTGCAATCACTCTTTCGCCTTTGGTTGTTGTGTCTATCCTCGACTTTATCTCGTTTTCCGGCCCCATCTCGTTCGAGTGGGCCGATGCTTTAGGCAGAGGGTTTGGAAACAAAATTCTACTTTCCGGCGCACGCGCGCCAACGCTTCGTGATATTTAGACGCTAATTTCATTGCGCTTTCTTATTTCATTGCGCTTTCTTATTTCATTGCGAAATTTATGGGGGAAAGGTAGATGTCGTGAAGTCCACGTTGGAGTTGGCGCTCTCGGAGTTGAAGCGGAAGGACGCGTTTCTCTTTTGCTTTCCGCGGCAACGGTGTCGCCGTTCGGACGATCACATATCAGAGTCAATTGGCGAGGCCCGGGGCAATGACGCGGGACACCCACACCTTGGCGAGGAAATTTATTTTTATTACATTGTTTAGACGCGCGTGTGTGTGTATATATAGAGATATCAAAATTATATAACAAATTTGTTGGAGAGAAATATTTTGAGTTTTATTCTATTATATAGTTTTTTAGAGAGAGTTTTGGCGGTGCCGGAGGTGTTCCGCGGGGAATTGCCAGGGCGCCCGGGCGAGACGGTGGCGCCGTTGCCCGCGCAGAAAACGCAGAAAACGATCGCGAGCATTATTTATATACAATTGATAGATGCGAGGGAATCAAACGTTTAGGAAACGCGACGCTTTATATTTGATAAGGGCCCGTTATGAACTTTATTAGAACGTCGAGTGACAAAATTTAACCGCCACGTTCCGAGATCAATGCAAAGATATTATATAGCTCGTTATGGCGTGACCAGTAGACAAAGTGAGAAAGTGGGAGGTTGGGAGGCGGAGAGAGGGAGAGAAAGGGAGAAAGAGTAAAAGAGCTAAGTCTTCTGGGGATGTGACTGAGGTTGGGTCCCCGGAGTGCGTGGATCAGCGAGAGTAAATGGAGGGAAGGTCTCCTCCCGACTCGTCGGGTCAGGTTGAGAGTACGTGATTGAGTAGAGAAAGCTTTACGACATAAGATACAATACTTTATAGTAGAATATATTACGATGAGAATAAAATAATGCAAATTATTTTTTTAATTTCTGGCTACGTAGGTAACGAGATTTGCCGAGTATGTTGAAGTAGAGGGTGAATTACGTGGAAAAGGCGAAAAAAGCAAAAAATAGCCGTAAAGAAGGGGAAGAGTGGGTGTCCCGGCAACGGTGCGCCCAGTGTGATGGGATTCTGGTGACCTTCGTATGTCTGAAGACCGTGGCCCGGTCCAGCATTTTGACCGCTTGTTTCGCGTTGACCGGCAATGTCAAAAACTTTGCTGCAACTTTTCGAAACCTCTATTGCCAGGAACAGTAGGTTCGGTGACTGGCTGTAGCCCTTCGGTCCTCGCCGATTCTCCGCCGGAGACTCTCGAAGTCGTACCGGGCTGCGCGTTTTGTTATACGAGACCCAACTTTAGAACGTAGTAAGCTTTAGAGACAAAAGAAAAGTAACAGACAACAATTCCCGCGTGGATCCCGTCCACACAATACGCAGATCAATATCCAGTAAACAATAATTGTAAACGTAATAATAGAAGACACACGAAACATAAACGTATCCACGACAAAAACAGGAAATGATGAAAAACAAGCAGTAAGGTAAACGACGTAAGAAGGAAACAAAAATGTTGTTTAAACGGATAGGTTTTGAACCGAGAAAGCCTTGTGTTAAGTGCCTTCAAGTACGACTTAGACTTTAGGCTAGAGAAAAGAGGCGCTGGGCGCGTCCAGCTGCGAACGGATCCTTATGGTATTACGTAATTACGGCGTCAAACGTTCGAGAATCGAGGTTATTGCAACATGGCTGTCCGCGCACCGATACGCAAGTGTGATAGAGAGCGACAGGAACATTGAACCAATGTACAAGTATTCAGACCGACGGATCGCAAAGATAATAGTTCCTCAGCAGACTCGAGCCATGTCCAGTTCCGGCCTCGCTTTGACAACGCTTGTCACGACCTTTTCCAACACCAGTGATATTGTCTTAGAAGTTATTTATTTACAGAAGCAAACTGCCAACGTCATCATACTTTCCTAATCTGTTCATCGCGTCCCTGTCATGAAGGCGCGGTCGGCCAGGTCGCCGTGACGCCTTCCAGGCGAAGGTACCGAACCCCGAGAACCAAGTCTAGTCGAGTCGACCAAAGCTCACCACTGTCACCGAGCGAACGCTAGCGTGATTCCGCCGATTCGATTAGGTCTTCTTCTCATCCATCCTGGGGTCACGCGCTCTGACCCCCTCCACTACAGTATTGTACAAACTCCATTCGCAACGGCCTTTTGTACAAGCACCCGCGTTGACCGAATGACCGCTACTTAAGAGAGACACCGTGGCTTGGCCGGCCGCTCCCCCCTCCACCCTACCGCAGATCACGTTGTAAAGTGTAAATGAACCATTCGTCGCGCCATCCAATTTATTTATTACTACTTTCCTTTGATTGCAGATCACTCTTTTCGTTCACTCATCAGTACAATTAAATAATGTAATGATAAATAGATGTGGATAGGTTGAGGAGAAGTGCAACGCGTCGCTTCGGGGGCGCGGCCCACGATTATTCCTGTTACCATTGTAGTCGCACGATGAGAGGCACTGGCTGACCGTAGTCGAAGCGCTTGTTTTCGTAGGGCCCCTGGAGCGGCGACTTGCGTTTGACTTTACTGTAACCCAAGATACTCGAAGCGCGGCGCCCGCGCGCGTCCCTGGCTCGCAGGGCGCGGACGCGCGCGAGCCCGCCGTTCCATTTGTTACTCAAGTGTACAGAGCATTTAACTCAATTTCCGCTCAGCGCCTCGGGGAGAAAGCAAATACTTGTATTCATAATTCTTTTCGCCATGTATTTGCCAACGAACGACTATTACTATTATTTTTGTCTCCATTTATCTGTACGGTTAATTACGACTATTATTTAGAGAGCAGTTAATTATTATTAAAGGATACACTAATTGTAACGATAATCTTTCTAGATAACTTTTTGCTTTTGCGACGAAAACCACCAAGTCATTGCGATCAATCGCAGAATACTTCTGTTCATTGGGATTCTGCTCGACATATGATCCCCCGCCCCACTCTCTTCTTATTTCTCTTTTTACTTGTAGTCTATTATATACAAAGATGTACACGCAAAAGTAGCTCTGTTGCGCAAATACTTTATATTACGTATTATCGGCAAAAATGATTCCAACGGCGAACGGCGGAGCGGCTAATGCGCGGGCTTGTTTATTTTTCGACTCGTCGGCGATTCGACGCGCGCGACGCGCCATTAACGCTCACGCCAATCGCCCTTGCATTCATACCGTCTTTTGTACGCGTTTCTTCGAACTCTGTTAACATTCCAAAATGCTCGCATTATTCCATTTTTGTCGATTTGTATAAAGCCTTGTACTCAATATAGAGCAAAATAAAGTCTAGAAAGGCAAACGCACATGTTTCACTTTTTTTGAGCAGCCTGTTCTTTGCAGAAGATCGCGAAGGTTTGTATGATATGAGCTTCGATTTCGAGTTGTCTTTCCGTATACTAATTTAACCTTGTTTTTAGGTACCACCACGACGAATGCGGACAACGATGAAGGCCATATTGAAAGTAAGGTAGCTGAAGTGAGAACGTGCTATTGCAGACGAAGATCTTCCAAGTGTCACATTTTCTGAAAATAAACTCTGCCTTTGTTCAGTTTTTTTATTTTTTAGGCCATCGTTGCATACCGTTTCAGTCTTGGAACTGCTCTTGTTTTAGGTAACCTCATTAACATCCAACTTGATTTCCAATCTTTTGTCAGTGCAAATAAAAAAACCCAAACACTTACATCCTCCCATCCTATCAAAGAAATTCTAGCTCAGAATCACTGTAGTAAAATGTCCAGCGGGACAAACTCACACCAAGAATTAAACAAATTTTGCCATTCCACAGGTACAACCTTCTCCAACATCAAGAAACAGCCATGGATTAACAATCAGCGGTCGTCAAACATATCATCAAACATATCATCAAACATATCATCGCATCACCACGTTGACCTAACATCAAATCCTTCCAGGTCCCTCGTATCGACCTTTCCCACCCCGAAATCAGTGTCTGTCTTTCGTGACCCCTAAGGCAGGTTGCACCTCACCCTCCAGGTGAGACACCGCAGTCTTCAAGGATGTTCGAGTAACCATGTAGTGTCCAGGTCAATGCTTCTTCATTATCATCACGACCCGAGCTCCCGTTTGTTGTTGTTGCTAGCTTGAGAACTGAATGTGTTTGGCATGGCCCGCGCCTCGTAATTGCGTAGAACTCGACGAACCGGTGCTAATTGAGACCGAACTCTGATTTCATCTTGCAGGCTACTACGCCGGCCTCGGCTGGAGCGCCGAGACCCCGAGGCGCGGCTCTTCGCGCAACGTCCACCTCGCAGACGTGGCGCCCCCTGCAACCACGCAACGGCGCACGCGGCTGCTCTGCCCCACGCGACATGTCAGCCACAACAACAACCGACCGCTGCCCATGTCCTCACTGGACCGACGACACAACTGTCCGCGCTGCGGCAAGAGCTACAAGAACGCCTACATACTGAAGCGCCATCTGCTGTACGAGTGCGGCAAAGCGCCGTCGTTCAGCTGCCCGCACTGCGCCTTCAGCTCCAAGTACGAGCGAAACCTGAAGGCCCACATCAACCACCGCCATGTGAACCTGCAGCCGGTGAATCAACGTGCCTAAACTGAGACTCGAGGTGGGAGGAAAGATAGAGTTTCACGTTGGAGTGGATTAAGGGTTTGAATGTGGTTCTTACGAGAGAGTATTGCAAGTGTTGATACAGGGAGAAAAAGGATAGAGTTAACCAAACGTTTTGGTCAACTTTCGTCGGCTGAGTCAAATAGATTTGATTATTCAGTTTTGGATTCTGGTTCTTGTGACAGAAAGTAACCAAAGTCTTAGGATGGTAAAGAGAAGATTTTTTGACGAAACATCCATCGATATCCGAACTTTATGGAATCTCTTGGGAAATGTAGAGCTATGTCCAGAGAGTATGTAAACGTTGGATTTTAGGGATCTGAATACATTTTCTGGAAGACTCTGATAAGGTCCGGATATCAGGGGAAGTATGTCTGATTAGGATGTAATTTCTTGAGGATTGGTGCCATTTGGCGATGGAATAGAAATTATATGCGACGGACAGCTTTTTTTACAGCGTTGTTAAAGAGTAAAATTACATGTTTAATGTATCTTCACATCTGAGATTAAATTTTTACTGTAAAGTCACACACACTATGTAAAACTCGTGCCAAGTATATACATTTTACAGTACTTTTTTACAGTGTACTCAGGTATGGTTGAACTCTCTTCCGATGTTGCCAAACTTGGACAGAGATTTTGTAGTATAAAACAAATTATTTATTGATAAATGTGGAAGACAATTTCCTTTCCAGAAAGTAAAATACTTTTACTACAGACACATTACCTTTCTACAAAATCTCAAGTCGCAGAAACTGAAAGAGCCACATTTTAAATCTGTTAAGTGAAGAACCACTTCAATGTGAATACTCCGACAGCCAGGGATTTACATTACTTTGAATATGGATCAGTGTTCGACTACTGATATGTTTTTCTTTGCTGCATAAGAATTGAAGATATACGAGTAATTGTAGGTTTATGCATAATATCTGTATGCCGGAACAGTCACATTGATCTAATACTGTTTCAAGTGCAAATTAATTTCATGCAAATGCATATGCTACACGAATAGTTCTTTGCTAAAGTTCACATCTTTACCCTGGGGAAAAAAGTATGCATAAGTCTGCAAAAGTCTGAAATTTCTCTGAAAAAATCTGCAAAAACTCTGGTAATCTCCGAAAAACTCTGAAAACTCTACAAAACTCTACAAAACTGTACAATTCTCTGAAAAAGTGCTGAAATTGAGACTTTTAGTGGGAAAGTTTACAAATGTATATTACAGAATTTCGGAGACTTTCGCAAATTTAAAACCTAAAAAGAGCGGTTTGGGAAAGTTTTCAAAAGTCTGACAATTACTTGGGAAGTCTACAAATGTGTTTTACAGAATTTCTTAGACTTACGTAGATTTGTATTTTGCAACGTACATATACTGACTTTCCCAGTAATTATCATACTTTAGCAGAATACAAACTTGCGAACGTCTGCATAATTCTGCAAAATACTTTTTGCAGCATTTTTCTGAGCTATCCCAGTAATAATCAGACTTTTATAGCCGTTTCGCAAACTACTTTACATGGGTGTTCAATATGCGAAAGTCTGCGAAATTCTGCAGTATACATTTGCAGAGTTTCCGAGAAAAAGTTCAAATTTCAGTACTTTTTTAAGAGATTTGCAGAGTTTTATTGAGTTTTGTAGAGTTTTACAGAGTTTTTCAAAGATTGTCAGAATTTTTGCAGATTTCTTCAGAGAAATTGCAGACTTTTGCAGACTGTTGCAGAATCTTTTTTCCACCAGGATACATTCGTAAAAGTGATTCGAAGAGAGTCTATTATTATATTTTTATGATATATGTTTATACCTAACGAATACACGTTAGGCACCATTACCCATTGATTAAAAAGTGCATAATATTCGAGCATTAGATTAATGTTAATCTCCTAACTAGGAGCCCAACGATAATTTATACGTACATTTATTTGCTGATATATAATTCTCTACTACTTACTTATATTCATTTACTGGTTTTGGAATATAAGTAAACTTCTATTCACTTGAACAGTTAGCAAGTGACGCAACATGTTAATATTGAATCTACATTTTTATACATTGCAATACAAAACGAACGTTAGGTAATTAACGAACAGAAAACACATTTATATGAATAATCCCCAAAAAACGTTTTTGAAGAAAATTGATGTCGAAGAATCAAATGTTCACAATTCTGCTTCTATATCAAACAAGAAAACATTTACACAAAAGCAATAGCATGTGTCTGTTAAAATGAGAATTTGTAAAAGAAAAGTTGTGACTTTCTTGAAATTTGTGCGACATTTGTCGTGAAATTCACGAACGTAAATTAGTGAATTGCGGATATTCGAAATTCCATTTCAACAATTGTAACGATAATGTCACATGATTCCAAGAAAGTGCGCAAGAAAATTATGTAAATTGTCTCAAAAAGTCGCAAATTTTAGCGTTAACAAATATTACATTTATTTTAAGATAAGCTGAAAGACGTGTTTATAGTCAACCTAGTTTTACTTCGTATTTTGTAATTGTCGACGATACGAAAAACAAAAACGTTTTAACAGTCAGCTTCCAATTTTCAAACTAATTGTGTTGTATTGCTATAAGTACCATGTGCCAAAGATTAAAAAGTGTTCTTTTTCAAAATGCCATAGCTGTGTTCCGAAAAGGACCGTGTTACAGTGTTACCCTACTTTATGCATTGATGCCAAACAAACGATGTTATATTGCTCGTTAATTATAAGTTGAATGAAGCAAGAAGTCAAACTTGATAAATAACCGCAATCCGGAGTGCCATATGCGAACAACCAATGCCAATACATTTGAAAAGTTCACAGAATCAAACGGTCAGTTGTATCGGTGCCAAATCCAGATCTCAAATCAAGATAACCATTTCTTGCTACTAATTCCAAACGACATCTGATCGACTTCTGATCGACTATGATAATTTATTCATTTCCCAACATATTTTTTGTCAGAATGATAATTTCGAGGCAACACAATTTCAACAATATTATCGAATGGAAACTAAATATCGCTGGTAGAAAAATAAAGTCTGAAATAATGCTGAAATGAACGCTGAAATTTTACAAAAAACTCTTGTAAAAAAAACTTTTGTAAAAAAAATTTTACAAAAAAATTTTTTTGAAAAATTTTTTCAAAAAATGATTTTTTAATCCTTCGTTAGGAAAATTAACATAACTTTATTTCAAAATTTGACAAACTTTCCAAACAAAATTTCAAACTTAAAAATTGTCAGGAAAATTTCAGCGTTTGTCCAAACTGCTATGCTGAAAAGGTCTGAAATGTCCCAATTTTGTGAGTTTTTCAGTAAAATTTCAGTCTTCATTTCAACATTATTTCAGACTTTTTTCATTATAGCAGACATATTCTAATCCAAAATAATTTTGCACATCCAAACAGTACCGTTTTCCGAAATTCTTGATTTACATAATCGTTTGGAATTGTCGCCGGAAGTACGACGATACATTGATGACAATATTCGTAAAGACGCTGACAAGGTTTTCGCGACAAAGTCATGATTTGCACATATACAGTTTGCACATATTACAAAGGTCTTTGCATTCGATAAATGGCAATAGTTATAGAATTACGTTAGCTAAACGAGAAGATTACAGATTAAACGTTTATTAACATGAACTAATCGTGTTTGTTAAGGAGGTTGCAACCAGACATGGGCACATTTTTAATAAAAAAACGTTAGTTTATTAAATTTATCGATTTATCGGAAGCAAGTAAGATACTTCGATAAAGCTATTTTAATTATCGGACCATTCACGATAGTTTAGATAAAAGTAACGAATTATCGCCACGTTAATTTTAACTAATTTTGCCCACTAACTAAACGTTAATGAACAAAATATAAAAAGTTTATCAAAATTTTTCAAAATTTTTCAACATTTAAAAAATTTTTTTAATTTTTCAAAATTTTTCAAAATTTTCAAAATTTTCAAAATTTTTTGAAATATTCAAAATTTTCAAAATTTTTGCGAAATTTACAAAATTTTCAAAATTTTTCGAAAAAAAAATTTTTTGAAATTTTTTTAATTTTTGCAAAATTTTCAAAATTTTCAAATTTTTTGCGAAATTTTTCAAAATTTTCAAAAATTTTCAAAATTTTCAAAAAATTTCAATCTTTTCAAAAAATTAAAAAATTTTCAAAAATTTTTTAATTTTCAAAATTCTTATAATTTTTTTAAATTTTTTAAATTTTTTAAATTTTCGAAAATTTTTAAAATTGTTGAAATTTTTAAAAATATTCAAAAAATTTAAAAGAATTTAAAAAAATTAATTTTTTTTCAAAATTTTCAAAAACTTTATAATTTTTAAAAACTTTCTTATTTTACAAACATTGTTCAATTATGGTAATGTATCATTTTCGAAATAATAAATTTTGAAAAATGTTTAATTTTTAAAAATTAATAAATTGAAGCACGAAATTGATCCAACCAACCCAGCAACCTTATCATGGTACAATAATAAATTTCAAGT
>JABFPB010000725.1:0-19741 GCA_022817645.1 Ceratoteleas bidentatus
TACTTCTCGCAGAAACGCGTGTTCGATGAAATTCTTCTTGTTGGAGAATAATTTTATGGCAAGTCGAAAGCGCTAAAAGTGTCGTCTATCGGCATCTTCAGTTACTAGCTCGTTAGTGGAAAATCAAGTGGAAAAGACGTGTCAAAAATTGAAATTAAAACGAAACTGATCATACCAATCAATTGGAAATATTTTTCTGATCACAAAAATGCCCATGTTCAACAGGAGAAAATGTAAAATGAATATTCTAATGTTTTACTGAAGAGTAACTAATTTGAGTCCTGCAATTTTGGGTCCAAGATGGCGTCACCCATTGTTGACACCGCGTCACGCGCCGCTCCGCCGTCATCGCACGCTTTTGCCCCGCTCGGATTTCGTTCCGAGCGTTCCTCGCGTTTCGAGATAGTGTTTACGCCGTGGCACGCTCGTTTATTCGCAGAATCGTTTGTTCTGTCGCGGAGTTTGGTAATTTGTTGTGGGAATGCGGTTATTTGATGAGACGGACAACCGCCTCAGTGTAATAATTGAAAAATGGATCCGATTGAATACGAATCAAAAGTCATTACTTTCAATATTGTTAATTATTTTTTAGTATGAATAGGATGTTGGCATGTAAAAGTATAAGACAGAGATAAAAATAAAAGGCTAAAATAATTGTAGAGCGCAAAAATAATGTGGAAACATAGTTTCAAGATATGAACAGGCAATTATTTTTGGAGTGATTTTTGTGGATTTATGAGTGATTATGGAGGAGCAGTGATCTATACCGAAAATTCCTTTTTGTACATTTTTTTCTGAATGTCTAACATTTTTTTCTCTATTTAAATTTAAATTTGTGTTTGGATACCTGACCACTAGCAGTTAATTCATTAATTGCTTTTTGTAGCCCAATCTGCATCCCTCGCTTAAAAACAGCCTATAACAAGTTTAAAAATAATTATTATACATATAATTTATTTCATTTAATTATATAAGTTTGTCGTTTATTTAATGTTTTCGCAGGTGTTTCACCTAAGTGATGTATTATGAATCTTGGAACTAATATGAGTAGAAATAGATCTAATTAAAATTTAACCTGGGCAAAGTGAAAATAACACTTCTCCAACTTGATTTGCGCGTAAACTTTCTTAGCAGCTTTGCCTATGTTTCTTTCGTAATCCGTCATCAAAGTTGTGAACTGGACTTTTGGCAAAAGTTCTTTTACCAATGTGAAAACAGCTAAATATGAGGGTTTGGTTTTCCTGGTCATTAAAACCCACATCAGGACAATGTTCTGTAGAAACAATTTAATAACTGTTAATATAAAATATTCTTACAGTGAAATGTAATATAAACAAAATGTTATGCGCAGGTATAAGAGCACCAGAACAACTTTTATGTAAGTAAATGTGCAATTACAAAGAAGAAAATAACAATTTAAAGTGCAGTCAGTAGGACAAATGTTTTAAAATTATGCCTCATAGTAAAATAAAAGCTGCAGAACAAATATTGCTTATTCAATAATTTTATTTGCAAAGTATCTGTTATTATTTTATTTTTTCCATGCTTCAAGATATTTATTTCTAATTATAAAGTAATAACTCTAATATTACATGTAAATTTTATGCAAATTCAACACAGACATATTTAATTTAATTAATAAACCATTTCCAATTGGACATAAAAAACAGAGTCACTAGTCGATACTACATAGCTTATATCGGTCCAATACTGAACTATATTTACTGCAATTTAAGGAGGTTGGGGCATAATTTTTTAGAGGGATAAGGATGGAAGAACTAAAGCGATGAAGAAATTCACGAAAACCACCGAAATGAGCAGCCTGGTGCCGAGAGACAAAGTTTACAAACTAAATAATTATTGACAATAACATTTATTATTATAATTATTTAAATAACCTTAAATTTTAATGCTTCATATGTTATAAATTGCAATTTTAGCGAATTCATCGAGACGATTTTTATCTGAATTTGAAAAAAATAAAAGCAAATTTGTTTCTTTACATGATATCCAAGTATTGTTATGTTCTCATCATGGGAAGATTAAAATATGTTCATACAATATTGATACAAAATAATAAAAAATTAGTGTGAACTAAAATAACGATCAGTATTTAATGAAAAAATATATATTATAGATACATTCAACAAATTCTACTCTGTTCATTTTATTTCTCTTGAACTAGCAAGTTGATTGTCTTCAAACTTTGCCAAAAAATTCCTTGTAAATGTATCTTTAGCATATATTTTTTCCATCAAATTCTCATCATTAATTAACTTCACACCCCAACCTCCTTAAACATATTAAGATAG
The DNA here is from genome assembly GCA_022817645.1 of Ceratoteleas bidentatus. Taxonomy (NCBI): domain Eukaryota; kingdom Metazoa; phylum Arthropoda; class Insecta; order Hymenoptera; family Scelionidae; genus Ceratoteleas; species Ceratoteleas bidentatus. The sequence continues at coordinate 2,313 of JABFPB010000725.1, forward strand.
TTGCAAATTCAATACACAACATGGATATTTAGTATTTTATAAATTGATGAAAGCAATTTTTTTCCTTTTTTTGTTTTTTTACTATTTTGTTTACGAAAATAATTTTAAGAAGAATAATATTTTATTTTACAAAACTGTACCTCTCCACGACATTTGGTCATAATTGTCAAAAATTGTTTTTTTCTTGACTGAGGAGGAAATAATGCTTTCGGGACGGCATCGAAGGTGCCGTCTGCGTATAAATTGGAAATGTCGTCTTTCGATTCAGCAATAGATTGCATCAGTTGCGGACTATAAATTCCAACACAAGTATTCTCTGGTTCGTCAATTAAAAGCCTTGACGAAAGGAATCCTCTGCCATACTTATACTGCTTACTAGATAACTGTTCGTGAAATTCTTTTAGATTTTTCACGTGCGCCAAGTTCAAGCCATCAGATAACCATTTTTCCAATGACGATTTGACATCATTGAATGTTACTCGTATCAACGAATCTTGATGTCTGCAAATTGGAACAATACATCCCTGGCGTTTACACCAGGGATGTATTGTTGTGTTATGTATTTTGAGTTTACACCATGACTTTCTGATGTCAATGATGGGTAGTTTATTTTCAGTGTAAATGAGGTGTAAAGTAGGTATTTTTTCAGTGTAAAGGCGACAAAAATAGCAAGGGTTTTACACCAACAAATTTACACTTAATCTTCATTAAGATTACACTTTTGGTTCACTCAAAATATACACTGAATGTACCCGTAATACACACCACAATCTACACCATAATTTCACCTGGCCAACACTAAAAATACACCTATTTTGCACTAAAAATACACCTATTTGACTGAATAAACAATGACATTCGATTTCAATGTAACAGCGGGAATTCGTAGTGTAATTTTAGTGTATAGCAGGTGTGTTTACAGTGTATTTAGAGTGTAAAAATATCGGTGTAAAACTATGCTAAATTTGTCGCCTTTATACCGGTATCTTGCAGTATGAACCCAAACGTTAAGGATTTGTAAATTGTATTTCTAAGATATAAATATATGAAGGATATTTCATTGTATGTAAAATTTAATTTAGTAAAATTTAATTTAGTTACATTTTATTAGTTTAAAAACAGTCCGGTTAAACGCGATTACAAAATTATATTTGTATTTCAATGAAATCATTGTTTAATATTGATTAGAAAATATATAAAAAATAATTGAGAAAGAACCATGAAATTTCTTTATTATCATTTTTAATAAAAGAAAGTAATAATATTAAATTCCAAAACAAACACTACATTAACATTATATTGGTTTAAAAAATATATACAAGTTATTTAAAAATACTGACAAATTGTTCATATACTTAGTTTCGAGTTAAATTATTGCCGATAAATTTAAATAAACTTATACCATTTTTCATAAAACCAAATTAAAAGAAATTTTTCTTTTTTTAAACGAAAATTAAAATGTATAATAGTTCTTTTACATATTACTATATAAAAACATTTTCTTACTCTGGTAGTTTGGACGCTTTTTCATAAATTTCCTTTGGTGTCTCCCAATACGAATCTAAACACATTTTCCATAAATGTTGCTTGAATTCCAAGTCCTTCAGTACTTCTTTGTCTACCTCGTCTAAATGCACGACATCAGGATTAGAAGTGATGATGAATTCTCCTCCTATAATTCTCCCATTTTCAATCGTGCCACTAACAATTTTTCCTTTCATTCGACATCCATGAGTGTCCATTTTACTACAATTCACATATCTACAAAATATTATTTATTTTAATATATACGTGTAAGCCTCTTCAAACAAAAAAATGTTAACTTTTGCCTACTAAAAAAATTGTTTATATTGATATCCGCTCCTAATGTACCTTGTTACCTTTACAAAGCATCAGTTTTCTACAAATATGAGACTTCACAATTTATTTGAAGGGGTGTATTCGATCATGTATGTGTATCTATGTGTGTGTGAGGAGATGTATATATCATTAATACCCTGTCGAAACAAAAAAGTTTCATTACTGAAAATTGATTATTTCACACTTAACAAAATTGATGATAGGCTGTATCCCAGGTAAAAATTATTCCCAGTTTCTACACTGAGAAAACTGAATGGCGATTTCCGCCATCTAGATGGCGACCAGCGCCATTTCAATTGCGAAAATCGCTATCTAGATGGCGACCAACGCCATTTCAATTGCGAAAATCGCCATCTAGATGGTGCAGGTCACCACCTAGATGGCGTTGGTCACCATCTAGTTTTCTCAGTGTAGAAAGGCTCAGTCCAGTTTAACTATTTACTAGCTAGGAACTGCACAGTTGTGTGACGCAGTAACTGAAGAGGCACTAGCCAGTTAAAGTATAACTATTGAGTGCCTAATCAGAAACTAGTTAGTTCGAGCTTGACAAGTTGCAACTATCTAGTTCCTAGATAGATCTATCCAGTACCTAGATGGAAACTGGACAATTAAACTAGACAAGTTTAACTAGTCAGTGCCTCGACAAAACTAGAGAAAACTAGACAAAACTGGTCAAATTTTTACTTGGGATGTTTTAACCCATTCCCTGTTATAAGGACTCAGGAGGATACTAAACTTATTCTCCTGACGCCTTATAGCAGGGAATGAGTTCATCTTGTCGACTGGCGCAGCAGCTGTGCCACACTAGGGCAGTCAGATTGGCGCAACGACTGCTCCACGTAATTATTCGTGACGCGTGCAGCGTATACGCGACTTGGGGGTATCGGCTGCACCAGTGGGGTCGCAGTGACTGCACCAGTCGAAAGGGCAGTGATTGTACTGGTATTTGGAGTAGCTGCTGCACCAAAATTTTTGTTTGGGTAGGGTGAAAAGATAGCGACATAAATGAGATGTGAATGGGGCGGGATGGGAGAGGGATGGGAAAATAGTAGAGCACAAGGTAATACGCAAACTCATATATCTATCATCTGATCGAACGGCTGCAGAAATTGCGTACCGTGGCAAAACTTGTAACATGCCAGTGGAAAGCGAATATTACGAGAATATAACATTTTTCATTTTTATTTAAGTATGGAGTGAATGGGTACTTATGCTCCCTCAAAGTTAAATTAATAATAACTATGCTACGATTTCAAGGCCGTCAGAAAGATTTGTCTTATTTTAAGGCAAATTAATAAAAACGAAAAATTCCATATCATCGCAGTAGTCTCTTTCCACTCGTAACTTACACGTTTCGCTTCGGCGTTGGCGCTGTGATGGCCACTGGTTTGGCGTATTATGAAAGGAAGTCATGTGTAGTGGAATTCGACCTCTATCTTGAGGTCGAAAATTTAATTCGAGAAGGCCCATCGATGGTGTTCAAAAGGGGAGAAAAACACAGAGAAAACTAAGTGGTAAAAGTTACTACTTTAGTTGTACGATATAACACTATAGTGGTATCTCGAACGGCTTAAGTGGTATCTCGTACAACTAAAGTGGTAACTTTTACCACTTAGTTTTCTCCGTGCATGACTGTGAACCGAGAGCAAAGATACAGTAGCAGACATAATCTTGAAATGAAATGGAGTTAATGGAGAAGAACATTGCTTGGTTCTACTGCGAGCTTGTTTTTGAACATATAATGTTTACATAGATGCAGAGAAGCAAAAGATCTAAAGGCCGAAGTGCCCCTCATGACCCCAACAATCCCTAATAGTATAGATGCAATATGCTGCTAAAAAGTAGTTTCTTCGCACTTAAATAATATAGTGTACAACTTGGATTAAATTGACCATTCCACCTTCAAGAGATATTTTTGAACTTGGATTTGCCTCGAACTTAAAACTTGATTCACTTGATGTTTGAGTCTCTTGATACTTGCGGCTCTTGATACTGTACACTCTCAGAAATCCTGTAGTAAATTTCAATCACATTTGCCTGAAATTTTTTTCAGATAAATTATTGAAAATTACGGCACAAGTACTTGAAATATCAGCCAAGTGTTTATGAAATTTTCAGAAAAATGAATCTGAAATTTCAGACTCTATATTTACTGTCACTTTTGAGGTTAACGCGAAACTTAACAAAATACTGTGTTCTGAAATCACGCATTACAGCAATAATTAAAAATTGTTTTCATAACTTGAGAGAGGTTATATTTACATTGAGAGAAATTGGCAGCGCTGTTTCGATTAGTATCCATAACGGGTTGTCATTGGTAATCGCCAGCATTTTACTGCACATATGACTGAAATTTCAGCCACATGCTGTTGAATATGATTTTAAGGCATATGTAACTTAAATTTCAATCATTTGTGCATTAAACTGATTGTAAGTTACACTACCGACAGAAAGTTCGTGAACACGCCAAATTGTTTTATCTTCATGCACAGGATAAAACAATTTGGCGAAGTTTTATTCAAAAGAGTAGACAATGAGCTTTTGAAACATACAAGTCGCATAAACAAATTTTTGACCCAAGTTATAATGACTTTTGATTTTTGGGGAACTCTTTTTTCAAACTTAAGCCAAATTCGCAATTGCCGTCAGAACGAAATGGCACTAATTATAATTTGTAGTAAAAGCTCAGACCTTTCGTTTGATATATAATAAGTTCTTAGTATCAGCTATATTTTTCATTTCATTCAGAGTTGAAGTTTTTTTCGTTTTCCATATTTCAAATTCCCAATATCATATAAAATGACATTCAGAAATATCATTTAGTAGTCTCTATTGGTTTATAAATGATATTGGGAATTTGAAATATGGAAAACGAGAAAAAACGGGTATGTTCAAGAACTTTTTCTCTTCTAACCTGTCGACCAAACTTAATTATTTTGTTCAACTTCAACTCTGAATAAAATGAAAAATATAGCTGATACCCTAATAGAATCAAACGAAAGGTCTGAATTTTTACTATAAATTTTAATTAGTGTCATTTCGTTCTGACACTAATTGCGAATTTGGCGTAATTTAAAGAAAGAGTTGCAAAACCTCCAAAATTTGTTTTCAAAAATCGTTATAACTTGGGTTAAAAACGAAATTTCTTTATGCGACTTGTATATTCAAAGACTCACTGTCTATTCTTTCGAATATAATTTCAGAAAATTGTTTTATTCTGTACAGAAATGAAGATACGATCGTTCAAATTTCACCTAAAAATGTATGGAGTGTTCACGAACTTTCTGTCGTTAGTATATGGTTCTGAAATGTCAGTGAAATTTCAGTAACAAATGTGGTGATTCTTAAAAGTGGCTGAAATTTCGGAACATTTCTGAGAGTGTAGAGTTCCAGATTCCAAATGAAAATTTCAACTTTTCTAGAGTATTAGCGTGTTGTATACTGTAGGTTCGGAAGGGTTTGGTGTTGTTATCTCTTCATTTTACTTATAAATGTGGCTATATGGAACGGTATTTAAAAGAAAGTTTATGGTAAACGGCACAATGATTTCAAACCAAGTTGAACCCGAAATTCAACGATATTATTTATATGCCCATCAACTAAAATACTTCAAGTGCACAAGATTGTTTTGGAAAGAACATTTGAAAAAAGTAATGTCAGAACATCTGTGAACCATTTCGTACTGAAGTTTATAATTCAAATTCGTTTTTATTAAAAATTTGAGAGTAATCAAACCCTTTAAATCGCATAAATACGCTGTGTTAAATAACACATTGTTAATTTTTTATTATTATAAGAATGTCTGAAGGTTATCTCAGACGATTAATATGATTAAGCTACTTTTTTACATCGCGAAACTTTGAATTATTATTTAAACCCATAGAATCAATTTGTTGGTTTTGAGTATACGCAACTTCAGATATACCCATTTTATTCGTGGTTCGGGCGTATTAAGCTAACAATAAAATAAGGCAGTTACTGTCAACATCCAACTTTTATTTTGTATATGCATTAAATAACCAATATTTACAAAAACTTCTATAAACGAAATAATCCAATATTTGGTAGAATTAACATTTTAAATCAGATTTGCACTGTTTTCAATGAATCAATGAATAAGTAAAATTGAATATGAAACAGCAGACATCAAACGGATTTATTTGTGTATTGCATATTATGTCACTAAAAGATCGAGTTGAAAATTGAGAAATTAATTTTGCGTAATGTTTAATATGTTAATGGATTTAATATGGCGGAATTCGATTGATGATTAGATTAGATTATGAATTCGTTTTTTGTGTGCCTAAAATAGTCAATAAGGCAGTGGTATTGATTTATAACGGTACTATGACAAATTTCGGTCCCAGTTATAATATTATTTGGCTTCAATCTCTTTCTGTATACAATTGTTTTTATTTGGCGTACAATTAAAATAAACCTGAATAATAGCTCTTTGCAATTTAGGGACGATGCAGGAAAACATAGCATATTTACTTAAATGTAGATAACATAAATTTCAATCAATCGTTTTCAGTCTAACATTCTAATCGGAATAAATAAAAAAAATTTTAACGAGACCTTCTTAAAACACACTAAATAGTTACACTCAATAAATAAAAAATGTATCATTTTAATTTAGTTTTGATTAGGTTATTAGTAAAGCCATAATTTAAATGACTGATTACGCAAATCGGATCAGTGTTAAACATTACAATGCCTTTTAGAAAATGATTAATTTATCGTCGTACTTCTATTCGTATCATAGTCTAAATAACATTATTTTTGGAATATTCTGGTTATTACCCCGCTTGGAAAAATGGAAGTCTGGATCATGATGGCGAACCAATAACATTTGAAAAAATTCGCGTTTCTTAACAATCTTTAGAATTAAACTTTATCAAACTATCTACCAAATATACCAATTTTTGTCAGTTATTTCTAATATGCTGAATTAGACATAAAATAGAAAACTTTTAAAAGTTAATAATTTATTATATATGATATACACCAACTTTACAGTGAATCTCTTATACCTTTGAAACAATAATCGCTTTGGACAAGCTTGCTGATAACGTTAATTCTAGTAGATAGTTCCACTGAATTCAGAGACGAGTCAGAAAAAGATAAAACCAGAAGGGTGCATATATTTAGACATGGATAGTCATCCTGAAAATTCATTAGGCAGGTAATTAAAGTTGTTTAATAAACGTTAACTTACCTAATCGGAATTATAAATACGTTTTAATTAATGAAAATTAAATACTATTCGAATAAACTTGTTTTGTTAACTCCATCTGAAAAGTGGTTCACATTCAATTACCATGATGCAAAATTTAATTATTACAAGTACATAATTATTATAACTACATATTTCTGCTAATGCAGTTTCACTTTTGAAGATTTGCATATGAATAATTTGTTTTTCATTGAAAATGAAACAACCATTTTATGCAAAAAAACTTTGTTTTTTAACATACAAGTATTTTCAAATAAAACGAACTGTAATACACGTTCAACATGAAAATTAATAATGAGCCATTTTCCGTGTAGATTATGCCAGTCATTTAATTTGAAAACAAAATTAATCGGTATAATTACAATCGAAGCATAACCAACGACAACAATAAATGAGCGAAGCTTGGCAATCATCACTGCTATTAATACTGTCGTCTCTGTCCTGAACCCTCTTTTTAAGGCTCAGGCGAAATGATATTAAGATTAACCATTTCATTATAAGTAATAATGAAAATGCGTCGCAATTTGTTACTGTTCACTCGTACCAAAATATCGTTATTCCGAGTTAAATATTTTTATGCAAATCCACACACCGAATTCCCACATCTGATTTAAATGTTGCGACTCTCTATTTTCATCGGAACATTGTCAGCCTCGTATTCCCGAGGTAGTAAACAAAAAAACCTCATCGAATTTTTATGAAACACGTGTCAGAAACTTCGTATTCTCATACCGTGAAATTAACAAACTGAACCAAATTTGTGTACAAAAAGATAATTGGAAACATTATAGCTTTTGTTTTCGAAACCGAGTTGCTGAAACCGATCAACAATTTTGTCCATCACATGAATAGTTTTCCATACTTTCACAAGTGTTGAAGTATTAATATAAAAATATCGAGTTAAAAAAGCAGAAAAAGTAAAGGCAGGAAAACAAATTCAGTTTTGTATGTTATTATTAGATTTACAACTCGTCTAACTATTTATGTAGAATGTTCATAAATTTAAAAAACAACGGGTTCAACTCGCCTCGATAAATATTACTTCCTACCACCTAACAACACGATTCAATGTAAAAACGCAAACACTGTAAACCTCAGAAAATCGATCTTTACCATCGAGATTTGCACCCCTACGAACAAGTTCTAAATGCACATATTTAAGTGCTTGACCTACCGCAACGTTTGTTTCGACCACCGTTTCACATAGACCCAGACTATATTCGTTAATTCATACAAGTATCTCGAAATTCACTCGAAAAAAAACGCAATACTCTGCTCAAAATGAATCGTACACACTTTTCTCAATTTAAACATTCTTCCTTGAAATTAAAAAATAATAAATTTTTGACCAATTCAATTTGCCTTGGTTAAATAGCGCAAAATTTAATCAGCCAGTAATTAACGTATTTGTTTTTGTGATTTCAGTCATTAAATAACAAATGTTTGAAAGTGAAAAACGACCGAGTATGCATTGTAAGTTATCACGACTGTCGTTTCTTTTACCACTGTGTGTTTGTCACTTACTTATTTGTGCATCACATTACGTGCCATAAACTAACACAAAACAAGCCCGAGTTAAACGCCGAAATGCAATTTGCTCGCTGTTGCGTTTCCGCCGATTAAACCCCTCGGGACTCGCGCGAATTCGGCTCCAAAGAACCGACAGAAGTCATCGTTACGTTTCGTTTGATCAATGAAAAAAACGTCGCTCAGTTCGGGAATCGCGGGGTTTGCAGTTGCAGTTCGAAATGGAAAAAGATTCGCCATTTTTCCGATTGCGAAAATTACGTGAAATCGACCAGCACAAAGGCCGGTGATGATAAAAAGCTGAAATGAGCTGAAAATGGATTTATGAAGTCGCAGCGTCATTAGCTCCGCAAAAATAATCCGCTAACGTCAATTTCGTGAGCGTAATTGTTACAATCATTTCAATTACGTCGAATAACCTTGTGAAAAACGCTGTAATTACCTGCAAAGCGCATGCTTGTGTGCGTGATAAAACGTTAATTGAAAAAAGCTGCAACGGCTTCGTAAGATTTCAGGCGCTCGTTTTAATCATCCTTGTGTAAGGGAGGATGCCCTCTGGAGAATAAAAATGTGAAATCAATTAAGCGCGAGTTTTTAAACAGATGCGCGTTACGAGTACAAAATCACTGAGATAGATAGATGGCGATTGATGTTCCGTGTTATTAAATGTACCGAAGCACTTTTGCTTACACTTGATATGTTTCACTTTATCACATTAAATTTACTGTGTTGTCAGTTACGAAGTGTTAGCATTTTGTTTTACACTTATTATTTTGCAAATGGATTTTTTAATGATACACTGTTGAAGCTTTTCACCTATGTTTATTCACTGTTTCAAGCATCTAATTCACCAAAAACTGACTTTTACGGGGTATTTGGGGGAGCTGAGTACGAATCTGAGTTCAAATTTGTTACATTGAAAATGGCTGATCCAATATGGCGGACCAAAAAATTAAACTTTGTTAATTTTTCAGGCAAATTAGATATGTAAGTATTTTTAGGTTGTTGAACCTAAAGTATCAGGTAGAATTTTCGAAATTAAAAATCAAATCCGAATCCAACTTTGTTTTTTTTCAAATCCCACGTATGAAAAGAAGCAACTTTTATCTGCCATATTGGATCCGCCGTTCTGAATGTTTAAAATCCGAGCTAAGATTCACGTTCAGGAACCCAAAAAACACCAACATACTGAATATAAAGAAAAATCAACAAGTTTATTTTTCTGGTTCGCTATATTGGATCATCCATTTTGATTTTGAAAATCTAAGTTCAGATTCTCAAAATAAAAATCGTATTTGTGTGTTCCACATGAAAAATGCATTAAAATATTTTGTATGTTATCATCATATAATAATTTAATTATTATGTATACAAGTAGTACATCATACAATTATATGACAACTTCATATGAAATTCATAAAAAAATTGAAAATCCAGGCACAATGTTATTCTTTTAAACTGTCGACATTAAACTTTTATTAAATATTGGCTTTATATTAAATATTGAACTTTATTTTAGAATATTTTGAAGTTCTAACGACTTAGGGCTCATTATGCGTACACATATCAAGAGTTTACATATGTAAACAATTCAAACAATTTACCTGTGAAACAATAAACGCAAACACCTGAAAATCACTGTCAACTGATTTAACTAGTTTTTCCTAAAATCCACAGAAACGACGAAAAACAATTTAATCTTCCAAATTAACTTCGAAGATTAAAAAATGGAGTAAGTTCATAACAAAAACTCTGTTGAAAACTTGCAACAGGATCTAATTTTTCGCGAAAAACTGCTTGGAAACATTGAAACCGGAGTTTTAAACTGCGAAAAAAGCCTTGCATCTCGCGAGGTCCCCCGAAAACGTTTATCAAAAAGACGCTGGATTAGAAGGAATCGCGGCTATACACCGCGGAAAATAGGGCTGCCGTTACATAGGCCTTTTGAGGTGGTTCGCCGCGCAGTTTGCACATTGGCCTCAAAGGGACTTTGAAATGCGCGCGAGCCGGGTCAGCAAGAACTCGTCGCGCGATTAGTCGTCGTGCGAAATTAGCCGCATCGATTATTCATGCCGCGAAAACGCGTGGGTCGCTTTTTCTGCGGCTGATTCGATTTTGATTCGGGGCCGCGAGGCAATCGTCGCATTTTTTATATGTCGAATATTATGTGTATAATTCTGCTGCGCCGATGACTAAACGTAGGGGTCCATTCAACGTTAATTCAGCGGATTATTTTCCGTTCTTTCGCGGTCCGCAAATTTGGACAAGGCATTGGAATTGTATTAAAGTTTTATACCGTGGCACAATTCCCGACCTTATTCTCCGGCGGAATATTTCGCCGCGCGTAATTTCATTTTGCCCGGCGCATTTTTTTGAGGAAACGGGTCGCTATGAATTGCCAATGCTTTATCGTCTTTTGATGTTGATTTAGGGGCGAAAAGTTCCTGTGGGAAAAATGTGCTACTTAGCGCGGTAATACAAATTACGCTTCCTAGCAATTTCGAGGGACTGCAAAAAGTCTTTCTTAATGAAAAGTATTTTCTTTGATGAACGATTTTCTTTAGAAAAGTTGTAGTTATGAATTACGAGTGCAGACACTAGACGTTTCGCTAATATTTCAAGCACGTTTTACAATACACATGTTTCGTGAAAACGTGTCTGATTATAAATAACTTTTCAGGACAATGATTCAAAATCTACGAAAAACATATTTTAAAATAAAACATTAGTTTTGCAGAAAATAAAGATATTTGATAAGAAAAAGGCTTTTCATTCGACTTGATGAATTTGTTTCCAGCGTCACACATCAATCATTTATCGAGAAGTAACGTCAGGTTCATCCGACCGGAAACTTTATTCCGCTAAAAGCTGCACGAAAAATCCGGTAATTAACGCGCCTCGTCCAAAACAGAAAGTATCGGAATTGAAAAGAATTGCGCGCTCGAATCTTACTTTTCGCTCGTTGTTGAATAATTCCGTTAAGTTGTTGAATAATTCGATTAAGATAAATTTCAGCTGCGATATAATGCACTAATTAAAACTTGCGTCATTACGTGCATTCATTAATTAGCAATAAAGTTATTACACAGTTCAACGCATTTAAATAATTCCCATTAAACGCGTGGACAAACATTTCTCGGCAAAATGAATTATTACGTCGCGAAGTCGGCGGGGCTGTTCGTTAACGCGTCCATTTGCCCGGAAAACGCGGTCTGTAAAAATCACGACAGTTCGGGAACACAATTAGATACAAAACTACCCGAAATTGTTCCGACTCGTGAACTTGAAAAAGTTGGGACAAACTCGGTCCGAACGAATGGCGATCCGCCCCGAAAATTCGCGACATTTAATATCGCGCCAATAAATCACCGAAGCTTTGCGTAGTTATATATAATATGTCACATTAAAATATGGCTATTCCGCCATCCGAACAAAAAGCCGCGCAGAAAAAGCGGCAGCGTGAAAAGAGCCACACTGCCCGACATTCATCATTTTGATTATGTATTAAAACACAATTCGAGACGAGCGGCTACAGAAATAGCGCGCCGAGGACGAATCCTCGGAGGGGTCGGGCGCCGTCGTCTTTGCGACTATATAACGGCCTATATACCGCGAAAATCGAACCAAATGCAATTCGACGAGCAGGTGGATGGATACAATTATGGGGCGCGAAAAAATGGCGCCGCGCGCAAACAATTTGACGCGCCTGTAGACACACGCAATTACAGGCGAAAACTTGGCAGCGCTTTTCGCGCCGAGGCGATTTTCACGCGATAAATGTCCGCGCGTTTTATCGTCGCGACGACGATGTCTTGGCCGACCGATAACTCCCTCGAGCATTAAATTATACATCCCCGGAATAATCCGCGGGTGACGAATTATTCAACGCGGCTTTGGAAACAATTTCGGCAGCCGGGTATCGGATCATTTTTTTCCTTTCTTTGCCCCTTTTTATTATTCGACGGCTGGCAGAATGGGAGTTGCCGATTGTTAAAGCAGGGTTTTACTTTGGGATTGTAAATTTTGTTGTGAGGGAAATCAGTTTAAGTTGAAAAGATCTCACTTGAGGCTGAAATGGTTTCTTTTAAGAAGTATTTTCATCAGGGAGACGCAGTGAGAATTTCTTTAAGAAATTTTCGATCAAAATTGTTTGAAGGAAGTTGAAAGTTTGTAATTAAATCATTGACTATGAATAGTCGTATATATTACCATAAAAATATTAAAGATGTTGGAGTAAAATGAGAATAATGATGAAAAAATTTTCGACTAAATACTAAGCAATAATACTTTAACTTGATTTATCTTTTTCGTCCATAAAAATGCAGAGATCCGCTTTGTACAATTGATTTGTTTGATTTGATTTTGAGGTACTATACTTGGGATCTTAAAAACGATCATTTCGAGAATAACAGGTTTCGAAAACACTGCATTAAAGCGGCGCATGAATGTGTTCAAAATGATGTAAAATAATTCAGATATTGCAAAAACGTTTCAGAAATACATTCCACGATCTCCAGAGATGTAAAAAGTATATAAAAACGTCAATTTTCTTCATTCGACAAAGAAAAACTTTCCCTTATGCGCGATAAAGTTTTTCAAATATTCTTCCAAATGTGTAAAAGTCGCTACAAATAGTAGTTTAAACACAATGACAACGATGTACGCAAACTAAATGATTGTTTTACTTTATGATAGCGTTTCCCGATGATAAATGACTGACCAATATATTTATAGCTTTTTCCCACCTGCTCTTTTGTTGCAAATTATAACTGAGAGAATAGCAACTGAAACATTTGAAAACACTTCTTTTTTACCAAAACTAACACATCGTCGCAATAAAAACCGTCCATCGTAACATGTTCTTCCCGCGAAGCCGAAGCCATCCGTCGGGTTCTTGTTCTGTTATTCGGAACCTTGTGAAATATGTACACGAAATCGCATTCATTACCTAGATTTCGTTAAACGCGATCCGTCGGTATTTTTCACCCCGCTTGATCTTGTTTTCCGAAACGTTAATTCCGCAAGATAAAATTTCGAGTGTGCACTTGAAATAATAACGCAACGGCGCAAAAACGGTCGCGTAATTCGGCCTCCACATCGCCATGAATAAATAACCGAACGGGGTACACACGGCGATCCTCTTTATTTCCTATTTCTCTCAATTTATTTGCCCGCTCGGGCGGAAAAAGTCGCACGAACTCATTATAAATGAACCCGGCCGATAATAAATCGCGACGATTCACAATTCCGGCCGCTCGGCGCAAAAAAAGGAGGACGCCGTCGGAAAATTCGTCGCCAGTGACGGTAATGAATCGCCGCGGACGTTCGCCGCGCTAACGATCGCCGTTCGTTTTCATTTGGGCCCCGCGAACAATTGCGAAGTTTCGCATAATTTGTCGCGCGTTTTCAATTGCGCGACGTGAAATACGGCGCGGAAAAAATCGCCCCGTCGGGGTCGCTGCGGGGACGTTTTCGTAATGCGCCGGAATTTCCAATCCCGCAAACCAGGCTGCGAATCCTCCGCGATCGATCGACGTTATAACAGAATTTTCCGGCCACGTCGCCAGGCCTCGTCGCAGTGCGCAAATCTAGATCTCCGCGAGAAGTTAATTTCAATTTCGACAGCAACGAGGCCCAACTTGCCTCAGCCACGGCAATCGAATCGGGAAACATTCAGCAGAGGGATTTCGAAGATTTGTTTGGAAAAGAGGGCCGAAAGGTATAATTTTGTGAAAAAATCTCGACCGTTGCGAAAGGTGACAATTACGTTCGCAAAATGTTGAATCGTGAGTTTCACTAAGGGCTTATAGATCCCGCACCCAATGACATTTTCCGCCGTTCGAAATTGGTCGAATTTTGTCCATTCACAAATAAGTGGGCGAATGTTTATTTGGACAGTAAAAACTGCACATAAAGTTGTTTGTCGTAAAAAATGCGGGAAGGAACGAGATGAAAAAAGGAAAATCGAGATGGACGAACAAGAATGTCAAGGGGAATTGGACTTATTCGGATGCCAGAGTCGGATGATTCGATATTCATTTTTACGATTAGATTATGATTTTACGATTCGACGTAAAAATCGCCGAGGGAAGGTATTTCGTGGGCTCGATGCCCACTTGAAATGTACTTTCAATTGGGATCGTCATTTTCTTCGGACGCGCTTATTTCGCGATCCATTAATAACAGTAAAGCCTGCATTTTTCAGCATCTTTGTTACGCGACGAGAACACGCCTGAAAACGACGAGGAAATTCGGAGCGACATTGTAATTGGTCGGATTTATAGAGCTTTTAGCATTTTCGTGCAATCGCAATTGATTTAAGATGAAAAATTCGCAATATAACCCAATTACATTTCGGAGAAATGAAACATTGATCAAACGTTTTAAAACATAAATCGTCGATTACCATAAAACCGACGCTCAACTGGATTTTCGAATTTGTCAAACTATAATATTCCGAAATAAATTTTTTTCGTAACTCAATCATCAACCGTATGTTTGCAGAAATACTAAACTTTTCGCGTTAAATTTTGTTTTCGGATTTTCAATAAAAAAAGTTCGATGAAAGTGTACAGCTTCGATCATCGCAGAAATCGAAATGAAAAAGCCTCAGTAACGTTCAAGTCTCTCAAATCACTCGACACATCCAAACACTTTTCTCAAATTCATAAACAGGCATTTGATTTAATGTTGGGATGATACCCTTTGCCGCTTGTAACGGTCATGCATTTCGGCTAATGGACCGTAAGAATAATCGCAAGCACAAATGGAATGACTGATTACCGGAACTCACAGTTCATACAATGCAAGTCAATTGCGAAAGAGATGAGCGGCGCTTACTTTAACTTGCATCGACACTCTTGTGAATGACGAATGGCATATCGCAAGGGGCTTACAAACGGGCTTTACTTCTTTTCGCTTTTTGTCTTCATAATTTCCTGTTTTATCAACTGTGATTGATTTAAATTTTTGTTAGAACTTTAACAAGTCATTCGCGAGAATACCCAAAGAATTTTAAGCACAACAGACAAAAACAATTTTTTTGCTATATTAGAATTCACATTAATTATAAAATTCAAAAAGTTAAAATATTTGAGGAGGAAATTGAACAGAAATTTACCTTACTAAAAATAGCGCCACCTATCTCAAAACTGCTCAAAATCTACCATAATGTTGTAACCTGCATCTGCATTCTACTGCTTCATACATGAATTTCATCCGTACATTACATCACATTTACACGTAACCATTTTTCTCATATAAAAATTTTTCAATTTTTCGGATTATTCGAAATTCTCTTCGCGCTTCTGAACTCTGACAACACATTTTTCGAGATTACAATAATCAATACCCCGTAATTGTTAATCAAACACCCGGGTCAGTAAATTATTCAGACCTACATGTTATTTTCAATTATTGATGTTGTACGCATTAAAACATGGTCCGAAGGTTGCATCCTCGCAGAGGAGGACAGCTGAATGTATAATAATGTCCAATAAGCGTGAAATTGGATGTATCGAGGGCGTGCAATATCTGAAATAATTTTGCCGGGTTTTTCTATCCTTAATTTCAGCTTCCAAACTGGAGTAAATTTTTTTATTACGTACACGAAATTAAATTCGGCTGTCCTGCTCGCTATGTCACAGGCTCTTCTTTTTCTGTGTCTTTACATTGCATACGGTGTTTAGTCGACATTTGTTTTAGAGCAATAAGAGTTGTACTATGTGTCTGTTCAATGTGAATTCGCATTATAGCAATTATTTACTACATGTCAAACAATTCGCAAATGTTAATAAATCCTTTTGGAAATAAGATCCGAAACCACATCACGGCAAATGAAAGCTACCCGCAATTCAAGTAGAGCAACAATATGCAAACGATCCTCAGCAAAATCTCCAGAAACTCCTCCCAATTCGAAAGAATTCGACAAAACTCCAAACACTTTACAGTCCCCCCGTTAATTCCATTTTGCATAACACGCATTCCGAAAGCCTAAACTCCGGACGAAGACTCTCCCTATTCCCAAACTTTTTTTCCCAGCGTTCCACCAAACTTCTAATTAGACCCGACACAGTCTGTCCAAACAGCAAATCAACCACCCCTCGCACACAAATAACGACACCCTCCTCTCGATCGCATTACACGACTCCCTGCACAAACCCAAGCAAACCCGAGCAAACAGTCGCCACTTTTGCGCTTGGCTGCCGCAAACAACTCGGCAGGTCCCAAAGACCAACATCGCCCAGTCCGCGGCACAAACAGCCCTCCGAAAGTTGGCTCCGCGACTAGCCCGAGGAACGTTCGGGCGGCCGCGGATGCCCGATCGATAGCTGCGAGCAGCCACTAATCAACGCTATTTATTTGTCAATTGCAGACGAGGACGGACGGAGCACCAACCTCCGAACCAACGGGACCAAAACAGGCGGAGGGTTGGGCTTCGACGGATTCCAAGCAAACACTTCACTGCCGTGATGCGTCGGGGTTGCCCGGCCAAGGATGCGCGCCGACGAGGACGAGAACAAGTGTAAATAAAGTACGGAGGCCCGGGTGAGAGCCAAGCAGGCGCGCGGATCAAAAGAGGAACGAGAAACAAGGACGGAACGACGAGTGCGACAAGTCAGATCGCGCGAGGATGCCAAGGATCCTTCAGTCTCCACGACCAAGATGTTCTTTCGACACATACGTGTATAACGAATGATTCAATCAATCACAATCATAGCGAATAGTTTTATCCCGCGGCCACCCCCCCCCCCGCCCCAACCCCCCCCCCACCCCCCCCCACCAACCCCCCGGTAAAACATAGAAA
>JABFPB010000725.1:19751-32675 GCA_022817645.1 Ceratoteleas bidentatus
CAACCTTCGGGACGCCGCGCTCCGCAAGCCACCCTCTTCAAGATGACCAGTCATTTTTTCCCCGGGGGAACGAGATGGTTAATGAGCGAGGACGACGTCGAGAATCGATCGCATCGGACTCGACGTGTTCCGAGGGAGGCGTGGGTGGAGATGGCGGATGCTTGTGGTGAGGTTCGGACAAGTTTAGAAGACGGGAACGACATCTGGGGCTTCGTGAGATCTGACGTCGGGTTTTGTTCGGATGTAATGTTCCGTAGCTTCTAGGATTTCGAGGGGATCCGAGTGAGAATTTCGATAGGGAAACTATAATGACTGATTGAAAGTCTCGCCAACATTTTTGTCATACCTTTTTGGGAATATCTTTAGTTTAAAGCAGATCTCATGGTAGGCCCAGATTTCGGATCATCGAAAGGAATATTTAACTTAGAGAAGTAGGTGGTAGATGGTTAAAGGGGTATCATAACTGTCTAGGATGTAATCTTAACCGTTTAGATATCCTCGCCATCTGGTTGGATATCCTTACTATCTGAAGAGTGATGTTAAACACTCGAAGTGAGATCTTTCCAGCTGGTCTGCGAATTATTCAGATAGTCATCTGAGTAGTCATCCTAAGCACCTATTGGCGCTTAATTTAACCATCTAAATCTTCCATCTTCAATTCAACCTCCAGTTTAACAAACCTTCTAAAATGGTAAAACCCCGAGAATCTATACAGCAAGGTACCTACTTCTACCACCTATTTTTCTCAGTCTATAAATATCCCCAAATCCATCATCTCAATACTCGCACACCTCCCCCCGATTCCTCGTGTCACCCGAACAGTTTCGATTCGTCCAACCGTGTATCACGTAGAAATATCGCCCAATTACTTTCTGTTTCTCGCGAACGCATCCGAACTTAATACCCAGCGTCCATTCTAATGGACTAACCGCGTCTCGTCACGCGAACAATGAAGACGTCCCGCCTCACGGCGCCGAACGGGTCGAGCGTTTCGCGCCAGCGCCGCGTCGCATTTACGGCTGAATGAGCGTCTAATTCGCGCGTCGATTACGTTCGATTTGACGCTCATCTGGTCACACGTCGGACGGATAAAAGACTGATTAAGCGCGGGGCTCCGTTCCAACTCAGATACTCCCGATCGCCGAAACACCCGGGCAAATCACTCCCCGCGTAATTCCGCACGTTCAAATCCTGCTGACGGTCAGGTCAAACTGGGGTCATCTTGAAGCGGGTCGAAACCTCGCGGATGCATGCTTTCAGGTGAGAACGGGGAGAGCGCGTTCGACCCGCGCCGAACCCGCGAGAGTCGCGTTGGACGGCTCTCCCGGGCGGCGCGAGTGAAGCACTCGATCACGTCGAACGTACAGGAGACGCGTCAAGCCCTGACAATAAATTGTAATTAAGACTCGACGTCGTCGCGGGGTTGGCAGCGTGCCGGAGCGCGGCCCATTTTTATCACTTCGCGCACCCTGATGCCGCCGGGACCAATCAGCTGCCTCTCATACAGGATCTCATTATTATTCGCGTCCCATGATATACGCACACACTCATCGAACCACGCACACACACGGACCAGCGCGCGTGTATTGGGCGTGATGAAAAAGTGCAACGCGAAGTTCTGGGAGTGAGAGAAACGAAGTTATTTTGAGAGGGGTTCAATTTAATTGGTAATTTTTTACTGGCGATAGACACGGGGACATTTTCACTCAGTTTTTGCTCTCAAGGAATTATGTTTCAGGGAAAAAGTAGGGATTTTCGTAAAGAAATTCGTGGAAACTCTGAGGAAAACCAGATCTCGCGGTATTCATGAAGTTGGTTTTCTTTCGAGCATACTTCACTCAGAAAAGATATTCTTTTAACCTACAAGTTCATCTTCTCGGACGGTTGTGAAAATTGAATCCTTTTCTCCAAAAAAGAATTCTCCGAATACCTAATATAAAAACCTGTTTTTTTAGGTATTTTTTCTTTTTAATTTCCACCAATACATATCAAACTGAAGGCATTAAATGCATCTACCGTTTCACATCAAACATTAGTACGACCGTTATCTCTCGCCATGACTTCGTCACTCTGACTTCACTTTGACAAATTTTGACCACGAAAAAGGCTACATCCGAACCAGTTTCCTCGATAAAAGGTTCCGACGAGTCAGCCTGAAATACACGCGCGCTGTCTCACACATCCACAGCAGCGAGGAAAAAGCGGAGCCAACAGCTGGTTTCCTTTGGATCTACGCTATTTTGTTGACTCAGTCCGCGCGTTATGTTGGCCCAGTCGATCAGCCTGTTCCGTCGACCGGGTTTTTCCATTTTTACAGAACCCTCTAATTTATCCACCAAACAAAAACGGAGGACTCGTTCAAAATCCGCGGATGTGCCACCCAAAACGGAACGTGCGTCGCCGGACATCACCTTTCGTCCGGTCGACGAATTAATAACGAAATATTAAACGTAGCTGTAAAGTGTGA
The DNA here is from genome assembly GCA_022817645.1 of Ceratoteleas bidentatus. NCBI lineage: Eukaryota > Metazoa > Arthropoda > Insecta > Hymenoptera > Scelionidae > Ceratoteleas > Ceratoteleas bidentatus. Next base: position 22,219 of record JABFPB010000725.1, read on the forward strand.
ATGTGGAACGCGGCAAGCAAAAAGCGCGAGGTACATAAACGAAGCGCCGGCGCGGGGAGTATGTAAAAAGGAACAAATATAACGGTATATTTTTAATACATCGATACAAATTGTTAAGATAAATGTAACGCTCGCGTTCTTGTACGAGTAGCTCGCGGAGATTCGCCGGCAAGATCAATCGGATTAAAAAAAAGAATTTATTTCACGTCAAAAAGAGCTGCGTGCATTTCGCCGTTTTTGCCCGACAATGCTTTGAGTGGAGGATTCCCCGTGCTTTTGCAACTGCTCATACGTTGGCGACGGGAAGAGAGGGGACAGTAGGGGGAGGAAAAGGACGAGCACCGTTTGAGTCCGGAATTGCGCTCGGGAAACGGAAGCAGCGGATTAAACGACGGCCGTGGAACTTTAATTTTCGGTACTTTTTACGTCAAACAATTAACGCGCCGCGAAGCCCGGGACTTTCGGCATTGTCCCGATAAACGCCGAACACAATAGCTCGAGCGTAAATACGGAATTGTACATTAGAGCGTTGCCGGACGAGAGTACACACTCATTCGTAACGTTTTGCACTCCGAAACTACCGAGTTATCGCAATAGGACGATCCGATCGAATGTAGCGAAAGGATTTCGGTTAGGGTGAATTGGTTACGACTGAGGATATTGAAATTTGGATGGTGCCGGTGTAATTTCTCTACCTGTTAACTGTTAACGGATAGTTTCAAGATTAGCTTTCCACAGTGGGCAAGCTGTTTTAGTGGTGCTAAGTTACGCGCGAAGTTAGGCGAGTTTGTACGAGTGCGAGGTTGATTTTGCGGGAGACGCGAACTGTAAATATTCAATCAACGGTCTGACGTGCTTTTGTCCGGGCACGAATACTCGAGGAACGAATTATTTCAAGCACCGGAACAGCTTTGCCGGAATTGCCGTACTTTGCGCAGAGTCTGGAAGGTAGTTGAGCTCGAGCGACTTTTCCACCACTTACCTAGCAGCGGTGTAAACAGATTTGCTCACACGCAATTAAGGGCGCAGGAAAGGTCCGAAAGAAGGTAAAAAAAGAGGCGTGCAACTCAGTCGTGCGATCAAACTTCTGCAGTGGTAATGGGACGGAGTTGTCGGGAGGTTTTGGTGTGAAAAATTCGTCGAGGATACCTTTCGTGCTAACTTGAACGTGGAAAGAGAGGTGGGATGGGGTGGAGATGAATGCGAAGATGAACTCCAGTTGGGAGTGGAACCTGTTAAGACATTTCGAGGTGCCATTCAGTAAATGATATGTGAGGATGTCTGACCATTACTTGGTTCGAGAGTTTTGAATCTCCTTTAATACCTAGAAACTACATCAGGTGAATGAGGAGAGATTACAATTTTCTCAAAGCAATTTGAAATCCTCTTCCCTTCGACAGAATCTCGTAACAACCTTTCCATCCATCTATATCTTATACCTAAACCGTATATTTTCAAGAAATGACAGAATCGATTTGTTCTAACAGTTCCAAATTAACGCAACCCACTTTCTTCCTAACCGTCTAAACATCGCAAAACCTCGAACGCTGAATAAAGTCGCAAGTACAGCGCGATGGCGCAGTCGTCAGATTTTGAGAAATTTCGCCTTCCAAAGTCGAAGCATATCATTAAGTGCACGTGCTCCCGGATCCTCCACCAAAGCAGGAAAGATGAGAAACCGCAGTCGGGCGAAACACGAGAACACGTATAACGGGGGAGTCCCTGTCTTTTCCCCTTCGCCCCTCAACAGACTTATCAATAGCTCGTAGCTATTCGATGCCTTTTTCGGTCCGCGCGACCTAAGTAAGCATAATCGATTGTTCACATATCCAGTCGTCTGACGCGCGTAACGATTTGAGTTGGTATCATGCGCGTGATAAATTGCCGTCTTACGTAAAATCGTCCCCCGGATCGACCAGGCTCCGAATTTTCCTACGCGAAAGCACACGGACACACGCACACAAGGTCATACCATAGGCGCACAACGAGATTTAAGGTTCTTACGACCAGTCGGACCCGGGATCCGCGTTTCGAGGAAAAGGGATCGCGAGACCAAATTGAAAGGTTTGCGGGACCCGTTTTTCTCGACACACGGGGAGCGACCTCTTGCGACAAATTGTTATGAATGTCCATGATTTGACTGCGCATGCGCCTTGTACATATAAGCGTAAAACCATGCCCAGTGGATCGGAAAGTCGATTTGTTTAGACCCATTCTACTTCGCCGACTTAACCCTTTGTTCAGTGGGTATGCATTAGTCAGGGTCAACGACCAACGAGTCAGGGTCTTATATGGTTACTTTCAATAGGAATAATGTAATTTTTTTTAATACTTGGGAAATGGAAGGACCTGGCGAATTTGATGTTTTGTCTGAAGCTGATACCATAAGACCCCTGACTCAGTGAGTTCGGACCATTCAGTATTTCGACAGTCTGAAGTGAGATTTGCGCTTGTCGAGTGCTCTTCGACTCCACATGCTGAGCGCCTAATTTTCGCCACCCGATTTCGTTCGACTGATCGTTTTTGTATTTTGCCCGTGACTCCTACGATAGATGCTAGCATTAATGTTAACGATACGTATTTTGTAACGCGATTATCGCCTGCTATAGATAACTCGATGACACGACTGAAGCGTGTCCAACCACACGCGCATCTGAATATCGATATATGTACCCGGTATGATGCTGATAGGTATGACTGGTTCGAACAAAGAGTTAAGTCGTCGCGCGCAACCATCGCTTGGTTCGTGACAATTCTAACCTCTTCCCATAACTTTTCTACCACGGAGCCTTCCGCGGCCAGCGCCATATTTGGTACGCGAAGGACGGCTGCACTGAGAAGCACTTATGTTATGGCGACTGATTTTCAGGACAACCAACTCTTATTTTAAGAATTCTCAGTTGGTACAACTGATATTAAGTTCGAAGTTGAGGAGGATTTCAGTTGTACCAATCGAAAAAATCGTTTAGTGTGCAAATATTTAGTTCGCACTCCAGGAAGATTGCGACCTTTTCCATCGGAGAGGAACCACGAAATCAAAATGTCTGATTTGTCAATTGCGCAATTCATAGAAAACCATCGAGGTCCGGTCCGAAACGACGAAGACAGAAAGAACAAAGCATATCCGCGGCGTACACGCACGCACGCACCTCAGACCAAGTTTTAGATTGTCGTCACACCGCCACAGGAGGAGAAACACACTCATACGACTCACGCGCAGACAGTCACGCACTCATTGACACACACGAGCAAAACGCCCACGTACGTACAAAGCCACGTTTGTATCTTACGCACGGTCATTTCGAAGGGGAACAAGTGACAAACCGAACCTAGGACTTTCAGTAGCTGAAGAAAATAAACATTGTTGAAAAGTGGAAATGCTTGTCCTGATTTTGGGCATTTTTCTATCTATGTAGCACGACGTTCGTTTTTGACGTTAGTACTGTCACTTAAAAGCAACACTTTCGCGATATTCGTAAATTGTGTCTTTGTAAAGTAAACGTAAAATGCAAACACTAAATCACCGCCCAGGCATCGCGCGACGTGGGTCGCGGACCAAATCCGAGTAAATTGAATCCAACAAGTAGGAATAAGGTTGGTGAACATGCTGTTCGGAGATTCGCGGTCCACGTGGCGCCCATCGTGGGCGTTAAATTATGATATTCGCGTAGACAGAGAAGCTTCGAAAGGACGGAACCCGTGGGGTTGGACGGGACAGCGCCAAGCCTTCGGAGTTTCCGGGCTTGCTACGGAGATTATAATTTAGAGATTCCTTTAGGTCGTAACAGTCGCAGTCTAGTTAGCAGCTGGCAACTTGAACGTAGCCGAGGGAGGGTCCCCGAGGCCCCCTCGGGCCCCCGCCCGCGCCGGCACTGCGGCCCAATTCGTTGCTTATGATTTGTGCCAAAATTTTTTTACCCTTTCTATCTCCGTTGAAGACTTTCGAACCAAAAAGACTTCGCATCGGGCGGGGCGCGGGCGCCGAGGACCCGGGGCCATCGGGGCCGTATTCGAAAAGCGAATTCGCGCCCGGCATTGGCTCTTATTTGCGAGGCGGGCCAATGCGCCGACGGTTTTTGCGACGTTATAATCTCCTGGACGGGGAGCGGCTAAAATCGAGCATCGCTAAAACTCATGCAGTACTAATTCGTCACGTTCGACACACTGTACAGACCCTTCTCTAAGTGTAAAAACGGAGGAACAAAACGAAGATGAGGAAAAGTGGAAAAAAGAAAGAAAGCACGGACAAAAATGATGATGAAGAATAAAATTCGATAAGCATTCATATTTTTCAAAGGTTTGTATTTTCTTAAAGTCAGTCTAGTTTATCGTGGATGCATCCAACGGATACTGTACACCGACGACACACTATCACCGACCAAAAAAATGAAAACTACCTTTTTACACTTTTCAATCCCCCTTTTTGACTTTGTAGGGTAAACAGCCAATCGATCATTTTTCTTACGACGTCGCCTCACTGTAATCCGACGATTCTATACCGATCGTTGCAAATGGTTCAAGTTGTGGTTACTAGCACTCGTATGATTATCCTTCGTCGCTGATATTACACCGCGATGATTCGCAGACGATTCGACGGCTATTTTTCGATTGCGAGCGACGGCGCGCAGTCCAAGCGGCCGGCAGCGCCTTTTCCGTGCGAGTCGACACTGATTTCATTGACTTCGTCGTTGATCCGATTATGAATTACGAACATAATATGCGAATCATTGCCGATGATTTTCAAGAGTAACACACAAATGAAGATTTATATATATGTACATATAGATGCGCGTATCCGCGCGCCCATGCGCGAGTACGGACATACATATATGCATATTGTATCGCGAGCTAAGCTATCTACGTTTATGAAAAGCTAGCTGGTTTGTAAATAAATTATTTGACTCTTTAAGGCGCATTCTTTTTCATTGCTCGCCCGGCCACCCCCTCCCCTCCCCCTCTCCTTTTTATATTTATGCTGCACTTCTTGCCGGGACATGTTTCGCCGTAAGATTACAATACAATTTTAACGAGGCACGAATGGAGCGAGCCCGACGATTTTACGCTGATGCCTTTCTGTTCGCTAGTCCGCGCTTCGGGCTCGGCATTTTATTTTTGCCTATGAACTTGTTTAGGTTCAGCGTTACGCCGCCCTGATTTCGACTCACGGTAAGTGGAGACGAGGCTTTATTTTATTTGATCTGCTTATAATATAGTAGGAGGATACAGTGAAAAAGCTGGAATTTTCGCAGTCGTGCACAAGTGGATGTGTACGCATAATGGAGGATACGGTAGACGAGGAGCAGTAAATGCACTGGTGCGTTATGAGTGAGATAGAATAAGTGAAAAATAATGATAAGTACACCTATTTCTTATAATAATATAATATAATAATGTAACTGGTGGAATAGTTATAGCTTGAATACCAGACAAACAATGCCTTGTCTGATAAATCTTCAGCATTTTACACAACAAGTCAAAAAAAATCATTGTCAATCGTAGTTATAATACTTCCCTCAATTTTGGAGTTTTAGGCTATTTCTGTGACGACCGGAGCGAGTGATGCAAATTTCATTTTTTCTTAGGTTATGTCTAAATCACTATTTCTGGCTTTAAGAAGGTACGGTACGATCTCCTTCATAAAAGATTATATGTAGTAGAAACAAATTTCATGCAATGGTTTGAAATTAAACATCCACTCACTGGAGGTAGTGAACACAAATTTGAAGTTGACAGAATTATGTTAAAAATGTAGAATTAAAAAAGTTAAAAATTATGAAAAAATGGAAAGTTTCCAATTATTTCGCGCTCTATATTTGCAGTAATTTTAACAATAGTGATTTATTAATTACGGCAAACAAAGTCAGACTAACTCTTCGAAACTTTGATATCTTACACTTTGATTTTTTTCTTGATTTTTTATTACATTTAAATATTTTTTCATCGTTAAATCCATTAGTTAAAATTTGTTACAACAAATAAATTCGAATATGTCAAACAATATTTTTCTTGACATTACATCGGCGGGTTTCAGTATAATTTCCGCTTATCGCTTCAATTAAGTTGGTGATTATGATATAATTTTCATTTTTTTAAAGCAAAATGTCATCATAAAACAAATCATGCTGAAACTTCCTTAAATACCCACAATTGTTTATCATAACAGTTGTATAAACTCATTGTTCTGCACGTCAAGACATTTCCAATATCAAGCTAAACATTGCTTTCTGGTCACCCAATTCAAATATGTCTTCAGACCTACCCCCAATTCCAGCGGTCCGAAATTGAAACTCTTACCGCGGAGATGAAAGACACACTTCAATCGCAGAACGCGACAAGTCGTGGTTGTCGCTGCAACGGGAATTCAAATCGCGCGTCCGTATCGGCGCATCCAGCGCTCGAAAATAAATAGACGAGTTCGAGCGGCGGAGGAGCGGGGAATTAACGTGCTCCGTCGTTGCGAAACGCAAATGCCAATAAATGGTTTACAAACTCGCAGGACGAGTTTGCTTAAGAAAACACGGTCGAAATAATTCGCCGATGTATAACATCCAATATCAGTTCGCCGTCTCGCTCGCTCGCTCGCTCCGTCGCAGTAACCAGCATTTTTATTTTCGCCCGCGATTTATGCTGAATAAAGTATCAGCACTCGGGAGTCCCGGGCAGTGGGAGCAAATTGACTCGAATAACGTCGGGCTTTATTGATATTTTATTGGAATTTAATTCAGCGACGGGAATTGTTTTGAACAACGCGTTTATTAGTTAACGTCGGATAACCGGCGTTTCCCAAATCGCGCTTCGATTATCCGAGTGGAAAAGCGCAACTCGAAGCGCTCAGTTCCGCGAAGACCAGACGCTCTCGATTGGGAAATACCTTTTCGGACGCGAAAAACAATCGCCCGGCTGTTCAATTATTCGGAAACGCCACTTCGCGGCGGTTCACTCGATTATTCAACGCTTTCGTAATCTAATTTACCGCCTCTCTCTACGAGTGTTCCGTAAGCTGATTATTTACACGCGTTCATCCATGATTCGACTTTTCATCGCAATTCTGCTTTATTAATCTTGGAGACGACGGTGGTTTACAGAATTCGCGGGGTATAAGTGAATATAAAAATCAGTCTTTGATTGTCTCACGTCAGGCACATACAGACAGTTTATATTTGACGGACAAGTTTATGGAACTGAAAATGCACTGAGAAAATGGTGGGCGGAGTGCAAAGAACAAAGTTCAGTTTTATCGGGAACTGGAGACGATTGTGCGATAAGTGGAGATTTGGTCAGAAGACAAAAAGTCGTTTAGGATATGTGTAAAGTATGTTCGGGGAAAAAATTGTTGCAAAGTTGATCCTTCTGAAAGTCAAATGTTAGGTACTACTTGTGTTTACATCAAGCTACGTGTGAAAGATTACATCAAGCTACGTGTGAAAGAAAGAAAGCGTCTTTAGATGAAGTGAATTCTTTTTGAGAGTGTAGTAAAAATAACAAGTTTGAACAAGTTTGGAGTATGTTGGAAATTTAACGTTTTTGTATGGGTTACTTAAATTTTACTCGACGAGCAAAATGTTAATGCTGAATTCGCATAAAGTTAAACGGAGCAGCGCAGCATAATAATAATAATAATAACGCGATGGAAGTCATAAAACAGAATAATACCTGTCAAGTATCAAATCAATATAAATGATAACCTCGAGTATTTCTTGTATATATTTCACTGAAGAGAAGCATTTTTAATTTATGAATAAATTACATCTTATTAATAATTAATAAATAATAAATATATTATTATAAATAATAGATCAGTATAATATACAAGAGGTTTGCATCTAAGAGAACAATATTGTTTTTGAAGTGTTATTACTTATTATTGTATTTTATTTCTTCTAACGTCTGTACCAGAATATCGTCAAACACGAAACATCTATTCTCAGCAAAACTCCTCTAAGACCTCATTTTTTCAGTGCATTCCACCTGCATCTAAAATTCTCACTCATACTCCACATTCTCTCCAAACTGACTTTTTTGCGCGTTCCTGGCAAGCTCCTCACCGTATCACTCGACAAATCTGATTGTCTGACGATATTAACGTTAACCCTTCACACTTATCTCATCAACAACTTCCACTTTGAAAAAAGTCCTGCTGAGTTCACCAGAAAAAGTAGGATGCTGCCATACAACAAATTATTTCTGCAAATTACGAATCAAAACAACAAAATGATAATGATGAATCAACACCTACTCCTTATACAGCTGGAGAATATCACAAGACTTTTTTTCGGTACAATACAGGCAATAAATATAGAATATTAAAATTTCCGGCAATTGCAGCAATAATACTGCACCGTCTAACACACTGAGAAAAAATTCAATTACCATACTTAAAAGTAATGCTGGCTACCACAAAATCAATCCTAAAAAGTTCAGTTCCATTCTCTATAAAAAAGAAGTAAAGAAGCCATACTTTACCATACTTTAAGACAGCATTTCTACAAATTCCTAAATGTATTTATAATATTATGGTGGATTTTTGTTTTCACCAGTTTTTACCAATTTCCTTTTTTCCTAACTTTCCTTTTTTCCAAACTTTTTTCCTAGTGTATATACATTTTCAATATTTCCCATTTGGAATTCTACACCTTCCACATCTTAAATTCTACAACATTTTTCCATATGCAACACAATATTCCTTCTCACGTCCGGTACAGTAAAATTGTCTGCAATTCCCGGACATTTCAAACAATTTTTCTCCAAACACTCAACTCTAACTGCGTCATAGCAGTGTCCAACTTGCTCCTCTCATCGGCCCAAACTCAACTTCACTGTACACATGGCAACTGCTCGTAATTCAAGCACATTCCCGCGTTTTCCTCCAACGATGTACCAGTGTCCTCGCCCGGACCGAACGCCACACGGATGTTGAACGGCACCGTCGAAGTTTCCACCCGGCAATTTCCGTCCGCGTCGAACTCACCGGGGTTGCACAGCGAACTTCCGCAGTGTTCAAGGTCGCAAAGTCCGGACACGTCGTTGCCCGGCTGCAACAGAAAACGTCGCATGAGCGCGCGAACCTGTTGAGCGACCGAATATCAATTGTTATTCGGCGGTTATTTTCCGGCGGCACGAAGAAGCCGCATTGAAACATTCAGCGGAACATTACAGCCGAGTTAAGGGCTCGACGGTTATTTCGGAATTATTCAAGGGGACGGCAATTTCTGTGGGTGATTAAGCGGAGTCTGAGCACTTGGCGAGTTTGTTTTTTGGGTTGTGGGTTTTTTTCAGCGGGGTTTAGGGGATTTAGGAAGGCATTAGAGGGCTTGGGAACGAGTAGAAGGAGATGGTTTTGCGGGTATGATACTGTTGCATTATCATTTTAATCGAATGATAATGCAACGCAAAACCAACTCCTTCTACCGTATTAATGTCTTAATACGGTTGATTCGGAATAATTCAAGGACGTTTTACGGCTGGCTTTAGTAAACAATTGCGTTTTGTGGGTTGTTAATGCGGATCGACGAAATTATGTTTGAATTCTAAATTATGTTAGTGCCCAGTTTTTTAATTTTATTAAGTGATGGATGTAATTGTGGTGTACTGGACTGTTAGAAAATTTGTCGATTCAAGATTTTATCTGGTTCATGGAACAATCAGAAACAAATTTAGAACTGAGTAACTGTAAACATATAAAAGCATGTTTTATAAAAGAGATGACTGTTATAACTTTTTGAACGAAATATTGAGCAGTTAGACAAAAACACGTTTTTCTGACAAAAACCTGGAAGTAGTTTCAAGGAGCTACCTGAGTAGCTTTTAGCCTTATTAGTTTGCATTGACGAAACACTGACAGTGTATAATCAACTCGATTACATCAATAAGCTGCAGCAATCGATAAGTTTGTAACTTTACGGACGTTCGTCCGCCCGGAACCCTCGACGCGCAATAACTTAACGATTAATTAATTACCGCGAAACAATTTCACGTATTAATTATACGCACACGTGATCGATAATCTGATTGAGAAACCGCGTACGTATGGCGTATAATTAATGAATGTTTGCCCGCGTGTTTGTAACTTAACCGAAAAGAGTGCTTGGGAATGTTGATGTCCGGCTGAAATTTACATTCAAAACAAACTGCGCGTCTAAATTGGAAACGCTCACAATTTTGTGTTGACCGAAGTTGACCGAACATTTTCGTTCAAAATTCGGAAATATTATTTGTTACCGATTGGACAAAAATGAGTTAAAGTACTACGATAGGTATCCAAATAAAAAAGAAACTTTTTATAGCTTAAAACATTTGCCCTATAAAAATTTAATCACGGAGAAAAATTGACTTGCTTCATTTACTACACTCGAATAGTAAACAGATTGAGGTTAAATGAATCATATTTTGCGTATACGTTTACCATAATTATGGTAAATTGTACTACACTGTATAGTTGTCCACCATGTTACCATCGA